>JAVXUP010003391.1:0-71378 GCA_033070095.1 Escallonia herrerae | reverse complement strand
CACCTGAACCAGTATTCTTTCCTCTCAAACAAGGGAAAGTCCCCACCACCATGGCTGCTTGCGTTCAAGCTTCAAGAATAGACACTTGTGACCCAAAGAGATCCCAGCTTGAAGACCATGTTTACGTAAAATACTGCTGAATGAAACTGAGAATGGAGAGAAATTGAGAAGAGTACTGCCTTATTTGTCCGCTACATAATGTAGCGGACTATTGATGGCTAATGTACAATTTTAATGCACGGCTCAAAGGGTTTTCAGTTATAGTTGTGGATTACATTGTCATTCAATCGTTTGGATGGCATTACTGCTTTTTTGATTCACACTTTTTCCCTAAAAGGGTCCCCAACAAATCTTCGTATAATTTTTCTAACTGTAACCAGCCAACCAATCTCCATTATGGCTTCAAGGGTGCCATCTTGATGCCATCCATATCACTTCCACACCCCAAACTTCCCCTACAAGTGTACTCAAAGTTGGGCCTTTTGCGTTTTAGCCTTCAATCAAAGTTCCATGCCTTCGTTGAGATTCTGAGAAGAGCAATTCCCTTTGCTATGGCCGCAAATATCTCATGCAAGGGAGAGAGAGAAAACAGAGGAAGAAGAGAGGAGGGGGATGAGAGAGAAAACAAAAAGTGATGAGAGAAAAGAGAGAGAAAGAAAAAAAGTCAGACTACATTAATGAGAGAAGGGAGAGAGAAAGAGAATATACAGCCTTATTTGTCCGCTACATAATGTAGCGGACGAGCACTGCACTGTCCGCTACATTATGTAGCGGACAAATATAATAGGGAATTGAGGAGAGAAGTAAGAACATTAATGACAGACAGAGAAAAAAAGGTACAAAAATTAGTCCGCTACATAATGTAGCGGACGGACTTAAAAAAACATAAAAAAAAGATCTAGACTGTCCACAGATCGTGCGTGGATGGTCAGATCGCGCTAACAACTTTGCCTATTTTGCTAACGCTATCAACGGATCAGCTCCCTATATATATATATATATATATATATATATATATATATATATATATATATATATATATATATATATATATATATAGAGAGAGAGAGAGAGAGAGAGAGAGATTATATTTGTTGTATTTGACATGCTAAATTAGTGTACTACTTTTCAATTTTTATTTGTTATGTTTAAGACGTTATAATTATGTAATTACTTTGCATGCCTAAAAATGTTACAACTTGATACTTAATCATAAGTTATTTCTATGCAGGTCTTATTTCACAATGTCTGATTTTGTGTCAAGTTTAAACATACCAGTAGATGCTAGCGACTTTATCTAGGGAGAATATTTCGAACATTGGAAGAAGCTGAAGAATGTTTTCGCGCGTGTTTGTTGAGGGTTAGTTTTGGCTTTAGAATCAATACAACCACAACAAGTTCCATAACGGTTATATGAGTGTTATAGAAGTAGACACCCATTGCAAAATGAAAACATGTAGGTAATGATGATAATGAAGATGAGGTGGGATATGTGCCCCGAAGACGGGATTTTTTTGCGTGCACAGATTGTAAGGTCAAGATGTTCGTAAGCCATAAACAAAAACAAGATCAATGGCTTATTGCTAGCTTAGAACTGGCGCACAATCACCCATTAGTAATGCCTTCAAAGGTGAGTCAGATGCATCAATACAAGAAAATTGTCGCAAGAAGCCTGATTCACATAATAAGTAACTCGTCAATAGGACCTATCGACATTGTTAATGTTCTTGCTGAACAGGCTAGGGGATTGCAGAATCTGAATTTCAACGTGACAGACATTCGTAATGCGGTCCGAACCCAAAGACGGACATCATGATGCTCAATCCACAATGAGCCTATTGAAGCGGATACATATAGAGGACCCGCAATTTACTTACGTGTTTAGTCTTGGCGATGAGCACCGAGTTACCACAATCATTTGGGTTGACGGATGTTCGAGACATGCTTATCAAAATTTTGGAGATGTTGTGACTTTTGACACCACCTACCGTACCAACAAGTATTCGATATCTTTCGCCCCTTTCACAGGCATTAATCATCATTGTCATTCCATTCTATTTGGGTTTGCATTGTTAAGGGATGAGAGCAAAATTTCTTTTGTATGGTTGTGTAAGACGTGGCTAGAAGCCATAAACAACAAAGCATCCAAAGTTATCATCATCGATCAAGATTTAATCATGAAGAATACTATTGCTACCATCTTCATAGAGACTCGACACAACTTGTGCACTTAGTACATAAGCAACAAATACCCTGAACATCTACATCATGTGTATGCAAAGTATCTAGACTTTGAACAAGATTTTGACAAGTGCCTTAACAAGTCGTTAACGATTGAGGAACTTAAAAAGAGGTGGGAAAAACTTGATTACTCATTCCCAGACGATATGAGCTCAAAGAATAATGGATTGGTGTTTACACCAAACGGTATTTTTCTGTGGGCATGAAATGACGGGCAGGAGTGAATCTATGAATTCTATGTTCGATAGCTATATAGGTACAATTATGGATTTGAAGAGTTTTGTCATAAATGCCTAAAAGGTGGTTGCACATATATTCATGAAAGAAAAGGCCGTAGATTTTGTAAGCACGTACAAACAAAGAAGAAGGCTGCTTGAGATCTCGTTGGAGGTGAATGGTGCAAAAGTCTATACGAGGGAAATTTTCATACAATACTAAGTAGAGCTGCAAATATCGAGACGATACAATATAAACAATGTGACAGAAAGTCTATATTTGAATACAAAGTTTATTCGTTGATGAACGACCTCAACTCTGAGAAAGTGTGTGGACTGTATACGGTAAACCATTACACAGAGATGGATACGGTGACATGTGTTTGAAAAAGTTTTGAGTTCTTCGGCATGTTGTGTTGACACATTCTGCGATTTTTTACTCAGAAGAATATCAAAGCAATCCTTGGTAAATACGTCTTACCGCAGTGGACTAAGGTTGCAAACAGGTTGCATGGTACCATTGCCTTTATGAAGAATCCGTATACTGATTTTGAAGAATAAAAGACATTGCAGTATAATTATCTGATGACAATATTCACACATTTGCCCCTAAAGGGTTCTGCTATAATGATATATATATATATATATATATATATATATATATATATATATATATATATATATATATATATATATATATATATCTCGCAATTTAGCTGTAATATCTTATACTTTTTGAGCTATTTAAAATAATCATATGCGCTCTAAAAAAATAAACAGGCGATAATTTTAAGCAATGCTTAGAGATTAGTAGAGAATGAAATGTTAAAATAAATTTGGGGGTCAAAATGTGATTTTGAAAACTTTTGGGGCCATTTTCTAATTTTGAAAAACTTTTGGGGCCATTTGCAATATCAAAAGTGGCATGATAGGTGTCAAATTTTAGAGAAATTTGTCTTAAGAAAATGCCACCACCTACTTGGTTATGTGAGGACTAATGAATTTAATATTAAAGTAATGAATTATTTAAATCTTTGGGAAATTAAAGTAAATAAAGTAAAGAAAAGGAGGGAAATTCGGGAAAGGAAGAGAAACAGTAAAAAGAAACATAGAACATAGACTAAAAAACAGCGAAGGAAGAAAAAGAAACAAGGGGCTCAGGCCAGAAGAAAAACAGAGAGAAAGAGGGAGAGCTTGAAGTACTTTAAAGGGGTAATATCTCTACCCTTTTTGTATGTGTAATTTAGTGTTTGTTGTGTGTGTTTAGAGTGTGTTCTGTATGTGTTTGGCTACAGGGCAATGGGGGAATCATGGCTATGTGTGAATGGGAGTTTGGGTGTGAAAGGGGAGGACATGGCTGCTAAACAGGGTGTTTGGAAGGTGTTAATGGGTGAGCGTGTGTGAAAGTCTGTGTGCGTGTTCATAGTCGTGAACATGGCTGTGCAGTGTTTTCATATATGTGTGTGTGTCCAGGTATAATTGTGTATGTATATTGTGTGTGTGTGTGATTATTGGTGTTTGGACATGTGTTTGTGAGAAACAATGAATGTGTGCGTGTAATGGGTGAGGTTCAGGTGTGTGGCAGTTTGTGTAATTGTGTTACACAGTGTGTATATGTCTCGGGGTTGTGTATATATATGTGATGAATTTTGTGTGTATTTGCGTGTTTTAGGTGTGTCAGAGTGTGGGTTTAGGTGTATATATGAGTGTTTAGGCATGTAGCAGTGTTTGTAAAGTACGTGTGCTTCGGTCAAGGGGGAGAATGAAGAACAAGAAACTGTATGTTTCCAAGGTGAAATAGTGTGTGTAAATGTGAACAGTGTTTGTGTCACTAAAGATAAAAATTTTTACAGTTTATTCAATGATTTTTAAAAATAGGTCCACTTAGATTCTAACAAAGTTCAAAAAAGTAACCTCAATTATTTTTACAAGATGTACGTTGTGAAAAATTTTGAAAATTTTCTGTGTCCGTGAATGATGCTAAATCAAGGTATCAATTAAAAGAAATTCTCGAATTATTTGACGTAGCAAATCAAGTTGTTTTAATATGAAAATTGAGATGTTTCATTTTCTTAAATTTCATGCTATTCCAAGATTGATAGCTATTTTAGTAGAACCGGTTTCTAAACGTTCGGTCCGGACACCGGTTCGTGATTTTCAAGCGAAAATTTCTTGAATTACTTTTTACCCCAAAAATAACTTCAAAATACTTAAAACAGTGTCTTAATGTGTTTTTGAGATTTTTTTAGAGTGGGAATCATCAGGGTTTTTTTTTGGTAATTTGCCACCCAGAGGGATATTTCCCCTAATGGCATTTTTGCTCGTAAGAGCAAAAATGGTTGTGCCTACCGTCGAAGGCCGTGCAAGCATCAATGCAATTTTTGAATGGTTCAGAACATCCAAAATCTCACCCTAGTCTTGGGGCTTGATATTTTTTAACCTGAAATTGTATTTTTTCTGTTTGTTATTGCATTCTCCAAGGTGTTGGGTGCCTTAGAACATATCGGTCGGGGATATTTCTCATTCTTAATGTGCATGGAGTATTTTAACAAAAAGTTACCTTTGATACATGAATGGTACGGAGTGTCAAGAAAAATCTTTGTTGCTTTAGTCCCACATTGCTTGAAAGTGAAAAGATGAGATTTCCTTTCATACTTAAGCTCTTGAACAACACTTGTCCCACATTGGTCCTTGAAAGGACCTTAACGAGTATATAAGAGAATACTCATTGACATCTAGGTAACATGTGTTTGAGTCTTAGACTCACCCGAGCAAAGGAGAAGGAAAAGCAGGGGAGATACAAGTTTTATTCGAGATTTTATTAGCTACAGTCATATTATTAGTTTACAACGTCTTATCTTGAAATTTATTTCTGAATTGATACTTTGTAACAGATTTCTTTGCTACTTTTTGATTAAATTTTAGGCCTCTACCTTACTTATAAAATGAGTCCTTTCTCCGATTTCTTTCACAATCAACTCAAGCTTTCTCGATCTCTTTGTCTCTTCTTCTAATTTTCTATACACTTAGACTTGTGGGCATACTGGTAAGGTATCGGGTGAAACTTCTACTTCATTCATTTGTGCATAAATACGAGTGAAGCAACAATGAAAGTTAGGTTGTCGTCACCCAGAGGCAACACTTCAGTAACCTTGCTGCACCGGTGGTAATCCGAAGGGACGCGAACCGTCTTAAGAGATAAACTTAGTCCGTACCTCAGCCAGCTGAATTGTACTTTATTTTTTTCAGAGTTCTTCTTGTCTTTTTCTTACAACAACTTCCAACAAATTTTAAGACAATTCCATGGCTGATTCCACCACCTCTTCTGCTACTTCTATTACCAACTCGAATGACTTGAATAAGCCATTTTGTTTTGGTGCACAAAACTTCAAAAGGTGGACTAGCAAGGTATTGTTTTATCTTAAGTTGATGACGGTAGTATGTGTTTTAACCGTTAAAAATCCAAGAAGGTGGACACAAAAAATATGGATGAGGAAGAATAGGCGGAGCATGAGAAATACGTTTCAAAGTGGGAAAATGACGAAGAAGATTGTTGTAATGGATGAGGAAGAATAGGCGAAGCATGAGAAATACTTTGTGAAGTGGAAAAATGACGAAGAAGATTGTTGTAATTATTTTCTTAATTGTCTTTCTGATTGAGCCTTATGATTATCATTATCATACTTACAATTCTGTCAAAAGAATGTGGAAAGCATTGAAGCAAAAATACGATGCTACGAAAGCCCAAAAAAAAAAAAGTATGCATGTAGCCTCTTTATTAACTACAAGATGTTGGAAAGTATGTCAGTTGTAACTCAGACACAAGAACTCCAGATGATTGTTCACGAAATCATCTACTCAGGAATCCGTGTAGATGAACAAATGCAAGTGGCTGTCATCATAGGCAAATTGCCAAATTTATGAAATGAGTTCAAAAAAGGCCTCCATCATAAGCAATCGGAACTGTCCATTGTCAACCTCATGGTGCAGCTTCAGATTGAGGAGGAAGCGAGAAAGCAAAAAAGGAAGAATTAAGCTCTTGCCAACACTGCACATGCCAACCACGCCAACAACAACAAAGGTAACGGTAATGGTAATGGTGCTAAGGTAAACTTCCTAATGTTTAGTGATATCACTCCTAAGGTTAAAATAATTTTCAAAGACAAAGTAATTTATTGAATGCTAGAAGCGAGCAAATGAAAAGTAAAGGTTTCAAAAATCAACATTCCTCCTACGTCTTAAAGAAGTGGAACCAAGGCCATCCTCCCAACCGTGCAAATAGCAATAAGAAAAATTAAAAAAAAATAACGATTCTAGAAACAATCCATTTTGGAAATGTAAGTTTTGGAATTGGTACCTATTTTATATGTGAAAATTTTGGGCAACACGCTAGAAATTGTCGCTATTAAAAACTTGGTTCGACTTCACAAGCTAATGTTACTAAGGAATTACTTGTTGCTATGATTTCTAAAATAAATCTAGTTAGAAGTGAGGAAGGATGGTGGATTGATTTCGAGGCATCAAGACATGTTTGTCATGATATAAGTTTGCTTCAAAACTATGTTCCTATTGAAAAAGACAAGAAAGTTTTGCATGGTGATTCTCACTCCCCAAAATTTTTAGGGCATGGGAGATGTTATTCTTAAGTTTACCTCAGACATAATTTTGACCCTTAAAGACATGCTACACATAACAGATTTTAGGAAGAACTTGATTTTCAATTATCTTCTAAACAATGTAGGGTTCAAGCAAACCTTCGAGTCTGATCATTTTGTTCAGTCAAAGAATTGTACGTTTGTTGGTAAAGGCTATCTATGTGATGTTATGTTTAAACTCAACGTTGAAATGAATAAAGCATCTACTTTTTGCATTTACATTGTGTCTTGTTTGAGTGTTTGGCATGCTTGTCTGTGTCACGTAGATGGCAACTATCCTACGTTATGAGTCACGTAGGACTTTTGCCTAAACTGCACAATAAACTTGAAAAATGTGAATCATGCAACATGACCAAAATCACTAAACAACCTCACCACAAAGTGGAAAGAAATTTTAAATTGTTAGAGTTAATTCATTCAGATATATGTGAATTTGAAGGAATTTGGACACGCGGTGGAAAAATGTATTTTATCACTTTTGTTGATGATTTTTATAAATATTGTTATGTCTATCTCTTGAAAATAAAAGTGATACTTTTAAAATGCTTATTGTTTTTATCAAGGAAGTAGAGAATTTCTTACCTTTAATGGTGTAGTTGAAAGGAAGAATCGGACCTTGATCAATTTGACAAATGTCGTGCTTCCTAGCTCTAGTGCACCTAAAAATCTTTGGGGTGAAGCTCTATTGACTGCAAACTATTCCCTTCATAGATCACTTAGAAAAATAAATCCTCAAAATGCCTTACAAATTATGGATAAATAGAAATCCGCATTTAGAACATATTAGAATTTGGGGCTCTTAGCATTTGTGAGGATTTCAAATCCAAAAATTCCGAAGTTGGGAGTTAAAGCATCAAGTTACATTTTTGTGGATTATGCTTTTAATAGCGAAGCGTATATATTTCTTGATCTTGAGAATAGTGTTCTGGTTGAATCTATGAATCTTATATTTCATGAAGTTTTCTTTAAAACTCAAAGATAATAGGAGTGAGGAAACCAAAGCTATAGAATCATTCCAACCTAGTCAACAGGCCAACTCCCACAACCTTACAACGTAGAAAACCTATAAAGAACGAGGAGCAAAGTACAAGGGTAGAAAAGGACTTTGGTCCTGACTACCTTGTATATATTGAGGGAAGTCTTATTACCTAGCAGAAGCCTTATCCTCATTAGATTCTGATGGAGAGAAGCTACACTTGATGAAATAGAGTCTCTAATGGCTAATGAGACATTAAAGTTAGTTGACTTACCTCCAAGTTGTAAATAGACACTAAGGAAGAATCTCAAACCTAATGGTAGAATTGATAAGGTTAAAGCAAAGTTGGTTGCAAAAGGGTTCAAACAACGAGAGAACATTGACTTTTTTGATACCTTCTCGCATGTCACTAAAATAACTCTATTAGGCTTTTAATTGCTATCGCAGAATCCATAATTTAGAGATTAATCAAATAAATGTTAAAACTGGCTTTCCAAATAGAGAATTGGAATAAGAGATATATACGAACCAATAAGTTGTTACGTACAACTAGGGCATGACTGGATCCCTATATGGGTTGAAACAGGCTCCTAGGCAATGATATGCAAATTTGATCAATATGTCCTAGCATATGATTTTAGAACAAATGAAAGTGATAAATGCCTTTAATATAATTCTAAAAATATGAGCATGTTATCGTTTGCTTGTATGCGGATCATCTTTTAATTTTCAGAACTAGCATGAAAATACTTGAATTTACCAAATCTTTGTTCAAAAAGAATTTTGAAATGAAAGATTTGGGTGAAGCAAATGTTATTCTAGGCATGAAAATTACTAGAACTTGTAATGGCATATTTCTTGATAAAACTCATTATGTGGAGAAATCTTGAAGAAATACAAATATTTTTATACTTTCTTTTTTTGCTTTTGTGTTAAGTTTATTAATATTTTACATAATGTGAATATTCCACCCAAAAGTTAACTTTAAAAAGTTCAAAAGAAAGAAAAATTGCAAAATTGCATGCCATCCTTTTAATCCTTAAATTTGTTTATATCCTAATGAGCTTGATGCTGATGTTGTGAATGAAAAAGATTATGCAAATATAATCGGTAGTCACAGACGTTCCACTGATTGCATAAGGCTTGATATCGCATTCGTTGTTGGTGTTCATAGTAAATTTACAAGTGAACCTAATCTTGAACATTGGAATGCCATGTATCGCATTATGAGTTATCTTAAAAGAGCCATTAACTATTGTTTTATGTATCAAAGGCAACTAGCTGTTCTTGAGGGCTTTGGCAAATGGAGAAGTAGGTTGGCTATGTGATTTACTATTTGAGATGCCTATGTGGGAAAAATCAGTACCACCCGTCTTCATACATTGTGACAGTACTACAGCAATTCCATAGTGCAAAGCAAATACTGTAATGGCAAATCTAGATCTGAGAGAAGAAAACACAGTATTGTGAGATCTTACCTTAGCAAAGTTGTGGTCAATATTGATTACGTGAGATTAGGTGATAATATCGCTAATCCACTTATAAAAACTCTAGCTAGAGAAAAGATCTGGTATAAATTGAAGGGGATAGGACTTAAGCTCAAAGTCGTATAAGTCACCTATAAGGATAGAACCTTCTAGGGACTGGAGGTCCCAAGAATTAGGTAAGAAGACCTACGAATTACATAGTAATTGGTTCTATACATGTATTATTCTTGTCTTATGACAATATCCTTTCCTATGATATAAGTACATGTTTCTCGTGACGATATTGGAGGTTAAGATTCTTTATGATTCTTAATGAGTTCTATAGCTCATACCTATGGGATGTACTAGTTACAAGAGCATCCTTGATGGACACACCTAAATGAGTGTGGAAGTGGGCCACTTCTTATGAGAATCGAGCTATTTCTCTAGAGAACTTATGAAAGTTGGGATAAAGCACAACGCAATAACATGCTGGCTTATAAAGCTTGGTATATGATATCTTAAGTCTCATTTGTGTGATGTTCTTCTACGTATCCTCAAGTACCCATCGTTTGGAGGCTGAGTCCACTTTGGCTCCAATATGGGAAGACTGAAACACTAAGTGAAGGTTTCAAGGAAGAGCCACTTTCACTATGCATGAGATTCTCATCTTTGCCTACTGTCTAGGTTGTTAATTTTTTTCAATAAGTGGGGGATTGTTGGAGCATTTCAACAAAAAAAAAAAAACCTTTTTATACATGAATGATTTGGAGTTTTGAGAAGAACATTTACTTGCTTTAGTCTCACATTCTTTGTAAGTGAAAAGATGAGATTTCCTTATATACTTAAGTCATTGAAAAACCATAGAAAAACACTTGTTCCACATTGGTCCTCGAAATGAACTTTAAGGAGTATATAAGAGAACAGTCGTTAGCCTTTTAGTAATATGTGCTTGATTCTTAGACTCGCACCCGCAAAAGGGAAAAAGACAAGTGGGTGACATATGACTGCACTGTGGCAACATTCTGGCGTCTCTAGCATGTTATTTATACTACTCCATAAAGTATAGTTGTTGGGCTACCCAAAGTCATATTTTTATTAGAGCATTTTATTCTTAAATTTATTTCTGAATTAAGATTTTGTAAAAGATTTTCGTAACTATTTTTTCATCATACCTTAAGCTTCTACCTCACCTATAAAGGAGTCGTTTCTCCCATTTTTTCCAAACAAAACTCAAGCACTCTCTCTGTCTTTTCTTTTCATTATATATATATATATATACACACACACTTCATATTGTGGGCATATCGGTAAGGAATCATGTGAAGTTTTTGTTTCTTTTGTGTTAGTATTTTTTCAAAATATAGTGTCAAAGTTGGTTCATTTTCTTTGTCAAAATGATGAAAGGAAGATGAAGAGGCAAAGAGGGAGGAATCCCACATAGAAGGGAATTGGAAAAGTAAGTGGGTATATAATAAAGAATTCCACTTACTTTAATACTTATGTGGTATGCTAAGGTGTATGCATATGCACCGAGTATGGTGCGAAGCACCATACGAGGAACGATCGCACGCACGCGCACGCGCGCGTGGCAGTGGGCTGTGAGGCGCAATGTGGCGCTTTGATGGCGCACTTTGCACTCGTGCGCATCGTCGCGATTAGACGCCTTTAAGTTTTCGTGACGAAAACTAGGCCGGTGCAACGGATCGGGTGGAATCCGACCGTTAGCAGCTGAGTGGTTACACTTGCACTGGTTCGGGTTATGCCCGAACGGTTGCACCTGTTAGGCAGCTGGGTGGTTCCAGTTCGGGCCAGACCCACCTGTTGGGAGCTGGTTAGTTACCAGTCCAGATCTGGACCGTTAATCTTAACGGTTTCTAATCCGACGGTCCAGATTGCTTGGGTGCATGATGAAAGGGTATGACCCTTGATTAGCAACCACTAGTGCTTTAAATAGAGCACAATGGTCCGAAAATCTAACCATATAGATGAGCCTCTACTCTCTTCTCCTTTCTGCAGATCTTTTACAATAAGAAATTTCTGCAGAATTTCTTAGTTGTAAACCCGTTATCCAGTATTTCATACACTTTTCTGTGGAGTGAATATCGTGTGTGCAAACGCTATTCACTAGTGCGCTTCGTTGTATCTTGGAGGGTATTTGTCTGTAACCCGCTGCACACCAATTTTAGGTGGGGGCAAATATAAACTTAAGGAGAGCGTTTTACAACGTACCTCGAAGCCGATCCTCTTTCAGTCACAAAGCCATCTCATAATCCAACATTTTGTTTGTACAGAAATACGAGTGAAGTAACAATGAAATGTGAACTTTGTGTTCTGGAGATAACGCGTCAATAACCTTGTTGCATTAGTGGTAATGCAAATGGGCCGAATCGTCTTAAGAGAGCAACCTTACCCACGCCTCAGCCAGCTAAATTAAACTTTAATTTTTTAAAAGTTGTTCTTACCTTCTTCTTGCAACATTTCCAACATAATGTTACCATGATAAAAGGATTGTCATTAGCATGTGCACATCAAACATGAAGAATGAGAAAAGTAATGCACCACAATTAGAAATAGTTTTGAAGAGCGGCCAAGGCAAAAGTGTCAATAAATTTGAGAACAAAAATTTTGTAACCAATGAATAAAAAGAGATCTCCTCTAGTTTATAAAAAATACTACTCTATATAGGAAGGCTAAGGCTGTTGTGGTGGGACTTTGTGGGTTGGGGTGGGGAAGAACAGGTTACTAGCGTGTCAACCTCGGACATCTGGCCATTTATTTTCTCTTGATGCATAATGTCCTTTTCTGGTTGAGCTTATCCATTTATCATGCAGCATTCAATGATCAAGCTGTTCTATCTTGAATACTGTATCACATGCCGTAGCACCATGCTTTCCCCTCATTCTTTTCAAGGCTTGTGCCTTCTGATCTGGTGTAATACAGCACCAGTCTCTCTTCTCTGATACCAAAACCCTATGAAAAAGGCGGTAATTGAGACTGCAGACTGTGGTTTGCAAATTCTGATGTTATGAGCCATCAGAGTACACACGTTTTATACCCACATGACATTTGATCATACTAGTAGAAACAGAAGGCAGAACTCTAGGACCTGTAAATCTTTGCACAAGTTTATTTAATTTGTTCGAAACAAAAGAATCAACTATGTATAGGGCCTGAGCACAAACTTCTTACAAGAGAACTAAGAGAACAAGGAAAATGTACATTATGGGAAAAGGGAAGACCTACATGTATCTGTACCTACAGATGGCCTGCGACAGGCGAATTGCCGAAAATTGGCTTCTCCTTGGTGGCATTGTGTCCCCAACTATGACAAACGCTTTTCCTTCGCGGTTTTGCCTCCCCAAGCATTGTTATGATGTCTCTCATCGATGGCCTATCCTTGGGGAGCTTAGCAGTGCAAAGAAGCGCGATTCTGAGGACAAGAAGCATCTCTTCTTGGACATGCTGACACTGACCTGCTATTTCAGTGTCTAATGCCTGTTCCGAGGCCTTGCTGCTTATTTTTCTTCTAACCCATTCAACTATGTCAATGGATTCTCCGAATGAGGGGTCTAATGGCATCTTCCCCGTTAAAAGCTCCAACAGTACTACCCCAAAACTGTAAATGTCGCTCTTCTCGTCCACCTTCAATGTATAACCGTATTCTGCAATTTGAATGTCCGGAAAAATTAGATTTTCCTTGAAGACTTCCTAAAAAACACTTAAGCCTATGAGGTACGTTAAAACTTGGTGCCCAAATTATTGAATGGAGCTGTTTGACAAATTCAAATCTGCTCGACTGCTAAGCAACCATTTTCAGTCTAAAACTTGGAAGTCTAGGTTTAATTAGCAGGCAATTTCAAAAAATTGGAAACTTGGAGCCTATAATGTTATCTACCATAGTGTTGTTTATAGTAATAGACGAACTGGCCGATCGCATGAACACGTTCAAAGTTTAATGATGCAATTACCGTCAGAAATTTGGAAAACCATAGTTAAAGCGTAGTGGCCTAGTAGAAATATAACCAAGCTTTCTTCACATTTTCAGATGTTGTCATATGCAAAGGGAAAAACAACCAGTAAAGAGACCTTTGTAAGTCCTAGACTAGATTCAGATGGGAACTAACCTGGTGCTATATAACCATATGATCCCGCCACCATGGAAACTGTCTCGTTTTTCCGAAGCATGGTCCTTGCCAATCCAAAATCTGCAATCCTCGCCTCAAAGTTTGCATCAAGAAGAATGTTGTTGGACTTGACATCGCGATGAATAACAGGTGGGCGACAGTCATGGTGAAGGTAAGCCAGCCCATGCGCAACACCAACTGCTATATTGTACCTCGATACCCAATCCACCAACATCTTTCCTGCTTGTTTATGTATAGCCTCGCCAAGATTCCCATTTGGCATATATTCATTCACCATCATAATGTCAGTCTCATTGTGAAGATATCCTAATAACCTCACTATGTTCCTATGCCTGAGTCTCCCTAGCAAATTCACCTCAGCAAGCAAGTCATCTCCGGTTTCAATATCCGCCTCAGACCTCCAAAACTTTTTAACCGCGACAACAGAATGTGGCCTAAGGATTTCAGCCTTGAAAACGATCCCGGTGCTACCCATACCGATAACATTTGATTCCTTATTGCAAGCCAAAATGTCCGCACTTGTGAAATTGAGCCTCTGGAATGCTACGAGCCTCCAAGGCCATTCCGACTCGCTCTTCCTAAACCAATCTTCAAAAACACCACTATGCAAGTACCATCTTTTATACATCCATCTCCATGTTAACAGTATTAGCCCCAGAGCTAGTATTACTGAGACTCCAACGACAAATCCAAGAGCAATATGCTTGATGTGAACTTTCCTTGGTCTTGAAATGTTGTTGGAACTCTTAGAACATGGTGGGAGAATGCCTCCACAAAGACCGGCGTTGGCTATAAGATCATTCGGGTTGATAGTCATTAGCATACCGGTGTTGGGAACAAGGCCTTCGAGCTTGTTGTAAGACAAGTTGAGCATTTCAAGTGCCGGAGAACTTCCAAAACTTTGTGGTATATGACCAGTAATAGAATTATTCGATAAATCAAGGATGGCTAATGTAGGCATTGTCGCCAATGATGGTGGAATTTCTCCTGTTAACTGATTGTTTCTTAGATTCAGATTAACAAGCTTCTCACATGAAGCGATGCTCTGTGGAATTGACCCTGAGAGATGGTTGCTCGAAAGATCAAGCACCGAAAGGGAAGGGTAATCCTGGAATTGGTCGGGGATATTTCCTTCAAGGTCATTATTTGAAGCCAGGAAAGTTTGAAGATTAGGAATGGAAAGAATGCTAGAAGGAAGAGACGACTGGAGGTGGTTCGAGGACACATCAATGAAAGAAAGCGAAGTTGACAAAGCAAAATCATCTGGCATTTCACCGCTCAGATTGTTGTTTGCCAGTTCTAATCTCTGGAGTTTTGGTAGATTTCCAAGGCCAACTGGAATTGTTCCCCCAATAAGATTGTTTTGGATTCTAACTCGGATTAATGAAGGACAACTAGATAGGCCTAATGGAATTGAACCCGAAAACGAATTGTTAAACAGAATGAGTTTAGTAAGATTTCCAGAATCACACAAATTACCTGGAATTTCACCCGAAAGTGAATTCGAAGACACGTCTAGCCATTGCAAGGGAGAATTAAGACCAAGTGAATGTGGCAAAGAACCCGTCAAAAAATTCTTCCATAACTCAAGTACCTCAAGTTTTGTTAACTCACCAACCTTGTTTGGAACAGGACCAGTAAGTTTATTGCACATGAGGTTCAACAGCTGCAAGTTCTTTAGTTCTCCTATCTCATCTGGAATCTCCCCTGAAATCCGGTTATCGGAGAAATCCAAGTACACAGCGGACGTCATGTTACCGATTTCGGGTGGAATACTCCCTTCAAAGTTATTTTGATATAAGTAAATTGTGGTAAGTTTTTTTAGCCTGCCCAATTCAGCTGGAATGTCACCACTCAAATTTCCCACAGCCAAGTCAAGATACTGAAGATTAGTGAGATTTCCAAACTCCGCAGGAACTGGACCTTGAAACTCATTGTATCCGAGAATAATAGTCTCTAAAGATGACATTTCACCGAGCTCTCTTGGGATCTTTCCAGTAAGAGAATTACCGGACAGGCCAAGAAACTTCAATTTCTGTAAATTCTTGAAAGATTTCGGGATGGACCCTTCGAAGAAACTCCCTCGAAGATCCAAGCTTTCGAGCGACGTCGCGTTTTCCAGATCTTCAGGTAAGAATCCAACAAAGTTGTTGCTGGACGCATTGATTGAAATAAGGAATGAAGCCACGCCAAGACCCTGGGGGAAGTTCCCAACAAAGTTGTTCTGGCTTACGTCAATGCTTGTGAGTGAAGAAAGATTATATAGAGATTTGGGAAGCGAAGAGGCGAATGCATTGCAGCATATGTTGAGAACAGAAAGTTTACTAAGACTCTGAATGTGTTCGGAGACGCAGCCGGTCAAGTTCATGTTGGAAAGGTCTAGCTTTTCCACAAAGCCTTCTGAGCTGCACCATATTCCGGTCCAGTCGCAATGCGATGAACCGTTCTCGAATCCATTGCTCGGCATTGTCCAGTCTCTGAGGTGATCTAAAGGATCAATGAGGCTGGCTTTAAGCAGTAGTAAGGATGCTGGTTCGTCATTTGATATGGTTTGGGCTCCCCCAGCAGAAGCTAGAGAGAGACCAATGAGGTGAAGGATGAAGATAAGCTTGGTTTGCATTTTGTTCTCCATCCAGTATTCTTGCTCTCAATTGTTTGTCATTTTTGGCTGTGTTGATCAGAAAAGATGAAGATGGAGGCACAAAGGACCCTTTTTGAAAAGATTGTTATATTATGGATGATGGGCTAGCTTGATTGAGGTTGGTGGGATGATTCGTCAATCATTTAGTTGTGATGATTAACAAAAAGTGTGGCCTGTGGCTCTCTTCTGGAACTCTTTTGCCGAAGGTAGTATACAACATTTGGAGTGCAAAGAACAATCATTCAACGGTTGGCTTGTCTTTCCAAAAGCTAAAGGAAAATTCTTCTCGCAGCTCATGAACCACAGAAGATCTTGCAAGAAAAAATTGGGAAGACCTTAATAATCGATGCATTACCGACATGAGATATGTTGCAGTCATATTTTACGACAGTCAAGCTGTAGGCTCTAGTTTCATTTTAGTTACACTTCGTTGCAATTCTTCCGTCTTGACGATACCATCACATGCATTTACAGTTTTATTTTGTTTTAAGAAAGCTCTTCATTTTTTGGAGTTTTTTTCCCTAATTGATACATATTTAATACTTAATTATCAATTTACTCATTTTTAAACTTATTTATCCACATATCACACTTTTGGAAATCGCTGTTTCTCCCTTGAAATCGTGGTTTCAAACAACAATTTCTTCTTTAACGTAAAAATCAAGTACAAATCGCTGTTTGAAACAACGATTTCTACATTGAAATCGTGGTTTCAAACAGCGATTTTCAAAAGTGTGGTATGTGGGTAAATAAGTTTTAAAATGGAATATATTGGTAATTAAGTATTAAATATGTATTAATTAGAAAGAAAAAAAAACTCTCATTTTCTGGACCAGGTACATTTCATAGCAGGAAGTGGGTCCTTCCCCTTAAAAAAAATGAATTGGGCTATGAGGTAACGATGCTCAATTGGCAAATGATCAAGAGAGAGAGGTTGGGTAGAGTTGATAATGAGCTTGGGCAGTGATGATTAATGGCAAGTGGAGAATTAGATAATTGAGAGTTCGTGAGGTCTTGGGATCTGAACCAGCTATTAGTACTAATCTGCACCTAATGACTGTAAAGCTTTGGACTTATTGAAAATCTTTCCGACACTCAAACATGGAGAGAATGTATTCCAAAGTGTCTGCTGACAATTATGCTTGTACTTCTCTTATACATTACTCCATTATTCATCTTAAGTCAACCCAATTGTGCAAGTAACGGTACATGGTAAGATTTCAACTTTATGCCAGAAGAAGAAACACAAATGCTAATCGGTATCTTAACGGCACTGATTAAGTCTCATCTAATGCTTAATAATTCTGTTTCAAAATTTAGTATTTCACTTCAATGAGGATTACTAGTTATTATGATTGTTTAACATTACACGGGGTAGTAAAAGGCCAACAATATCCGAAAATTAGCCCGTCTTCCGGCCTCACATTCGTACTTGTAGTGGTTTCTACGAGTAATATTTCGTGGACTTTGGGTAAGGGGTCTACACTTAATACTTGCACTTTCTTGTGCATGCTAGATTCGGTGTTACCGTGACGGACCGTTGATCATCCTCTTTTATTGTTAAAAAGACAAGATAAAATTGTAAAGTCTCGTAATTCGGTAGCAGTTAAGTCGAAAGGGTAAAGTAGCATGGCAAAGTGGTTTTCATTGGCACCAAACATACAAAACATTATGCACAATGAGTGACATTAATTGTGTCGTCACTTGAACCCTTATACTTTTAGCGCCGGTCTTGTGGTAATTGTAATCGAAAAAAGAGTTTATGATAGTGTTGTGCCGATGATGGAATCCCTGGGAACACTTTTTTATTTGGGTGCCTCCAACATACAGAATTCTACAACTCAGGCCCATACAAGGTTCCACATGCATCAGTCTGGCTCGGTGCATTAAGAAATCCCAACGGTGGAATATACAGAGAGAGAGAGAGAGAGAGAGAGAGAGAGAGAGGATAATAATTCAGCCTTGAAAGAAGGTGGAGAGGCTGGAGGCCATGTGAAAGTGCAGCTTCCTTGGGAAAGACAACGTGGCCATAATTGAAGGGACATCCCTGCAGATTGTGTGCCAATTTCTTATGCAACTTCTATGTGAGAATCTATGCGGGCCAAAGCACCCATTAGGCGCCCGGGCAACATGGCTTTTGCGCAAACCCCCCGCCACCACCTTTTCATCATTGCATGGCTAATTCAACTCTGGATGATGCCTCCAGTTATGAGACTCTCTCTCTCTCTCTCCCCCTCCCCCTCCCCCTCCCCCTCCCCCTCCATTAAGTTTCCAATTTGGAAGCAAAATGCTTTTCCTATCCTGTCAATATATTTTCAAAAAATTACACTCGGAATTTCCGCGTTTTGAATTTAATACAATTGTTACCTTCCTTAATCGAGAAATTACATTGACATCCCCTCCCGTTTTGGACGGTATTAAATTTTTATTTATTTTGACTTAATTATCATTACAAGAGTAATGAAATTGCAAATGTTAACTCTAAGTTATCTTATAAACGCACCACCAGTAGCCCCCCCTCCCCTTCCTACCCTCCCACCGCTGCCAACTTCACACTCACCACTCACGCAACCTCCCTTGTAACCCACCACCAATCTCCACTAGCCACCACGCACACCCACTCGTCACCCACCAACCCCTCCCCGTCCCCAGTCACCCATAAACCCACCACACACACACAGTCACTGTTGTCACGTGCACACACCCCAACACGACCACCCTCCCCACCCCCTCCCATAACCCTATACGCATCATTATTGTCACACGCACATTTTCTCACGACCCACGGCCATGAAACATAACCTATGTGTGTGTGGAGGAAAGGTTGGGAGCGCCGGTGGTGGAAGGGGAGGGGGTCGTGAGTCGTTACGGTAGGGGGTATGTGTGTGTGGGTGTTTGCGCTCCATTTTTGTGGATATATATGGGTGATGGGTTAGGGGTAGGGGAGGAGGCTAGTGGTAATTAAAGGAGGGGGGAAGGGGGTCATGACTGTGGTGTGTGCATCCGTGTGTGGCGTGTGTTTGTAGCGGGGACAGTGGCGGAACTAGAATTTTACTCCAGGAGGTGTTAAAAATATATCAAAGTCATTAAAGTTTTTTTATAAGTAAAATAGTACCCAAAATGTAAGAGTAAATTTAATTGTTCATGTATATTGAACAAAATGTAAGAGTAAATGTAAATTTTATTATAAGTAAAATAGTACACAATAATGTGCTCAAGTCATACTCAATAATAATTCCAAAACTTAAATTATAATAAAAAAAAACATTTTCGTTTTTCCTTTTTTTCAGTTCTTATCCATCAGTGACTGATGATGCATATATCACAAGTGGGCGTGGATGTTATTTGGACATCAATTAGGATTTGAGAAAGCAACAAAGAGTAATCAAAGACTTGAAGGAATCTCAATCAATAATCTAAAATGCTCAACTAACAATTTCAAATCTCAATCAACAATCTAAACGCTAAATTAGAAAAGAAAATCATTAATTAACAATCTGAATTTGCGTAGCTGAATCGCCGGTCACCGGTCTTCACCGACAGTGGGTTCTTAGATAGTGGACTCCTCGCCTCGCCGTCGCCATTTGTCGATCATCGATCCTTCCATATATGAACAGAATAAGACCTCTTCACCGGTCCACTTGCCGCTTCCTTCCACAGTTCCACTCTAGCCAGGCAGCCACCCGTTCCAAATCTGAGCTCTACTCAACAGAGAGAGTTGACTGGAAGAGGTGGTGTCTATCGTCGGGCGTGGTGTCTGCCATGACTCGAGGGTGGTGTCTGCCATCACACGTCTACGGTTTGGGAGGTTGTGGGAGACTGAGGGACAAGTCGAAGAGAGAGAGAGAGAGACCTAGGTGAAATGTAAAAAAAAATCTCTCAGAAGTTGAGGGGGTACATTAGCCCCCTTCCCCCTACAAGCGTAGGTCCCCCACTAACTGGGGGGACTGGGTTGGAGCAAAAATGGTGGAAGGGGGACGGGTCGTGACTGTGGGGTATTTGCGTCTTTGTGTGTGAATCTATGTGTCTATGTGTGTATAGACAAGGTATAGGGTGGGAGCGTCAGTAAGGGCTGCAACTTGGGCGCGCTAGACTGGCCCAAAGGTCATATCATACCCAACCCACTCTGAAAAGTTCGTGCCGGTGTCCAACCCAACTCATCTACGGGATAAATAATATTTGTTCATGCCCAGCCCATGAAAGTTTTGGTGGGCACGTGCTGGACATGAGCAGCCCACGAGTTATATATGATTTTATATTTTGTTTACCTAAATCTTAATGCATATCAGTTATCACCCAAGTCTACTAATTAATCATGAGATTTTGTATATTTAATTTTAAGCATATCATTTACCACTAAAGTATACTAATTAGTCATGATAATAAAGAAGAGTATAGTAAAGTCTCAAAATGGATTTAGGTATAAGTATAGAAATAAAGTTTTAGGACAAAATAAAAGAAAAAGATAATGGTTTCGAAACAATCTTACGAAATCTAGTCTTATAATAAAAAGCTAGGGAGAAAAGAAAGTCTTCAAAGGTCTCTAAACGAATATGTTTGGAAGATTTTAAAGACGAAAGAACAAAAATCACATATATGTGATTCATATATATAATATAAAAGTTTGACGAGCTGGTTTCCCACGAGTTAAGCGGGCTCCAAAAAACCTTTGCCCACGTCCAGCCCATATTTCTTACGGGCTCAAAATTTATGTCCATGTCTACCATAGCCATGATAATTCTAAGCCTACGTCCATATTTCTACGGGCTGGCATAGATTGCCCAGCCCAAGTTACACCCTTAGCGTCAGTGGTGGAAGGGTTAGGCAGAATGAGGTGAGGGGTATTTTTGAATTTCTATTACATTTTAAATGCAATACATGACATCAAGATAATAAAAGGGAGTTTGTGAGACGCAGACCTAATGTCAAGGGAGGTGAGTGTAACTTCCTAAATAAGGGGGATGACGAGTACATTAAACATGAAACTCGGGGTATTGAGTGTAATTTTCCCTTATTGCTATACTCCATGCTATTTACAAGATGAACGTAAGTATCAAGGCACCTATTACACCTTCTAGTTCGACAACCGTATAATGAATTGAAGGTTAAAAGCACCACATAGGAAGTGGGCAACCTTTCACCGTAAGTTGAGGGAATTTGCTAACATGATCACCCTTCACAAAAGGTTTATTTCATGTTCATCTAATCATTTGAAATGCACATTCAAACCCCAATATCAGGGGTTCATAACAACAAATTTTTGCAATATGTAGGGTTGTGATAGAGGTAAAGATTTATGCTAGAAAGTAAAAAAAATTAAGATGGTTGGAAAGGTTGTGACAAGAATATTATGTAGCTATGAAAATTGATTTAGTATGTATATATGATAGCTGGTCCCTCAAAATTATAAAACTCATAAGTTTGATACTCAACTAATGTTAAGTTCGAGTTTGTACAATTCAGGGTATCCTTGTAAGGAACATTGTCGAGTGAAATAGACATTTGGTGATCGCCAAGATCTCCTTTTCAGCATGTCTGTGATAGCAAAACTTAATAATGAAGGATCAAGGTACCTACAATCGTAGTAACCATATTCGCAATATAATGGCGATATTTGTGAATATCTCGGGATGTATTACTAGAAAGCCTAAAATTTGAATATATCGCGATCATTTGATGGATTTAAGAATAACTCACGAATATCGCGAATTTAACGAATTTATTGCAACAGTTATCGCAAGTGAAACTTCTTCCTTTTTCAGAAAAATAATAGTAGAAAAGCATTCCCGCCATTGGGATTCAACCCCAGGTGACTTTGACTGTTGACACAATTTTATGCCATCACACCACCACATTAGTATTGTTTAAAATTTTAGCAAAAGTAAGTAGATATTCAATTAAGCTGGATATAATAATATAGCTACTATACATCCTCTCTCAATTGTTTTTACCCATCACTTAGAAGAGAAGAAGAATTCTTATATTTTGTTATTTCAATTAAGGAGTGTACAAATTATATATACGCCTAAATTTTAATTACTGAATTATTTTCGATTTATGGTCCAACTCTTTGTTGTTCCACCGAATTAATTTTCGATTCAATGATGAAGTTTTTTGAATAAATCTCGAATTCCGTATTATTGCTCATGACAAATAATTCTCGAATACCGAATTTGTCACTGTGCCTAGAATTTCAAGTCACATGGCAAGAGTAGTGAGATGGCCATATTGGGTGCGAGGCATGTTATATGACAAGACGACATTCCTACATCGTTACTTTGGTTTTTTTACTATGATTGCACATGTTATATAATTAAAAGATGCTCGCACCTTTTATAAAGGGAAGCAGTTCATTAACTGCTTGTTAGAATTTTTACAATTTGAGCTATGTGTTTGTTGATAATTTCTCGCATAATTGTCACCATTAGGAGTTGTAAGAATTATATATTGAGTTCAATTGACTAAAGTGAGTGCAATATCAATTTCCTTTAGAAAAAAGTATTAGATGCAAGCTGAAATTTGACTAATGTGCATGTTTTCTACAACCAACAGTCCGGGCCAAAAGAGTGTAAATTGCCAAAAGAGGAAAGAAGGAATAAGGTTGGCACCCACGTTTCAATATTGTTTGCACCCTATTCATAATTTACATGATCCACCATTGCAAGGGTGGATGCTAGTACCATATATATCTTCTGCGAATTTATTGGTATATTTTCACCTTCTATTATGAATTTCTAACATGACAAATAAAAGGAAGTCGAACCAGGACTTTCTTGCTAACTGTTCTAATTATACTTCTATATGAATTCGGTAAATTGACAGATTCAGGTAGGGCTTGAACTTGCACCCATATAAAAATGTATATTTGGTCAGCTTCTACTTATTTAATTATGTTTAACGTAAAATCATGCTTAATTGTATGACTATGAGTATTATAAATGATGATGTTATATTCAAGTAGGGCTTGAACTTGGGTGTGCATGCTTTGCATATGCACATTCAACTAGCATAATGAATATTCTTCTGATGAATAAATAATCGAATTATAACTTACTTATATGCTTAATTGGTGGAGGACTACATAGCCCAACCTTCCTTGGGAAGTTCTAACCAATCATCCTTGGCCCAAGCATATTAAACAAAGCCCGATCAATCGAATTAGAACTTACTTAAGCACACCTGGAACCGAGTGATAATGCTACATGCAGTGAATCACCTTATGATGAAGGTTACTCAGCATGTATCTCGCTGCCAAATCCTTTATGACTACGAACCGAGTGTAAATGGGGTGTCTACACATATTGAAGCACATATGTAGACACCCCATTTTTATAGTGTTATTTTTATCTTTTTATTAATTTATCTCGGGCTTTAATAATAAAAAAAATTTGCTATTTAATATTGGGTGCAAACATGATAATAAGTGGTAGGCTTTATTTACTTAATTCAGCTTAGTCAGTCCAGTTCAGTTCAGTAGTCTGTCTGTATATCGGTCTAGTCTAGTGCATTTGGGTTTAGCCCAAATCAATTAGACCCGGTCCATTAGATAACTAGCCTAGTTAGTTAGGGTTTAATCCAAGTTAAAGTCAAGAGATTGTGATTGATTAGATGACTTGGCAGTGTCTTGTGATTTATCCTTGATGTGTTTGATTAATCCTTAATCTATATGAGATATGAAGATAACTTTCGAATCTGGTACATCCCATCTTAATCTATATTAGTTGACTTTTGTCAATCTGTGATTTTTATTAAATATTGTCGTATCTTCAAATCAAAGATTGATATGGTCATCCTTACCATTTATGGCGTCCCAAACTCCAATAAATAGGGTCGTTGGCCTTCATTTTAAAGGACAATCACTTCTCTATATACAAAAGTCACATGTATCACGGATTAATCATAAGGAGTTCAGAAGTTTTCTAAGTAAGAATGGGAATGGGGCGGGTCGGATGTGGATCTTATAAAATCTGTACCTGCCCTAGTACCCTAAAATCCCTTCCCCGCCCCGCCCTTCCCTTTCCTGTAGGCCTCAAAACCCACCCCAAGCCGCTCTGTTTGGTCTGAAACAAAACAAGTTCGAATGAAGATGTCAAGAAAACAAACGGTGGAGCTATACCAACATTATTCTCTTTAATCTGTTTATGCCCTGTAATCTGAATACCAACCTTGTTCTCTATCTCCACACACACACAGAGTTTACGTTTGTATAATAAAAATTACCCAATGGGTTGATAGGGAAAATAACACTAGCAAAATATGAACACATCATAGACTGTGAAGTGCGAAGAAAGCCTTTGTCCTAATTAATCCACGATTACCAAGAAAATGGAGCATGACGTCTTCACCAATCTCAAACATGAATAAAACCACAATAAAGAAAAGACTATAAGAGCCCAATTCAACTGGGTCATTTAAACATTTCATTACCAGTATCACCACCAAAAACAACATCAACAAAAAGCATTTCATTACCAGAATCTGAAACAAAACTTATAATTATAACCATGTCTCTCATTTGATCTACTAATCATGCATCAAATATATTTAAAACAATCAACTCCATCAGATATTGCTATAGGTTTGGACTTGACTCTCTTTATGGTAGACAGTGGACGGTGGTCGCCAATCAATAGGTGGTGGTGACAATGGTGACGGTTCTGTGGTGGCCAGTTAGGTGGTGTTGAAGTGGAGGTACTTTGTGGTCATGGAGGGCTGACCGCCAACGGTGCTGGGAGAGGGAGAGAAGAAGGAGGCAGCGAGGTAAGTCGGCAAAGAGAAGAATCAGAAGATAGAGCATTTTAGGGTTTTGATGAAAAGTATATATATGCTAGTATGGACGACTGAGATTTATTGATACATAAGGTTAGCACATCGAGGCAGATACCAAGTCACAGGGCGGGTCGGATACCAGGGCAGGCTGGACAGAATACCATACCCACCCCTAACCCGTTGTGGATTTAAAAAAATTACCTTACCCGCCCCATAACCCAGTCAAAGTCAAAATAACTCGCTCCTATAGGGTTGGGTTGGGCAGATCTAATTGCCATCCCTACTTCTAAGCAAGCGCCTTCTCGAGGTATATTTACAGTTTTCTAGATTAACTTAATAATGGTTTAGAGCTTCTTTTATTTCCCGTAGTCACATTTCTATTCGAAACACACATAAAGAGTCTTTCCCATTTCTTTGTCTACGTCTAAGTCCCAAAATGTAGACTACTTCCCGTAGGATCAGAGTCAAACTATGGTGGTTTTGATTCCGGTTGGTCCAATTGGATACGTAGGCAATTTGACCCCCCAAAAAAACATAAAAAAAAAATTGAGGGTTGGTTTTGTCATGCTTTGCATGCTACGTGTTGTTTAGGACAAAAATCATTAATAATGAAGTAGAGACCGAAAAGAGGTTGCGGGTACCTAACACCTTCCCGTTGCGTAATTTAGTCCTCGGACTCCTCACTGGGTTTTGAGAGAACACTTGTCTTTTTGGACACCATTTGGGTCACATTTTGATATTTTTTTTCTTATGAAATAAGATGGCAACTTCAAATAAAATCCTTCTGGGAATTTTTCTTAGGTGGTGCGCGACAAGATGCACAAGTTAAATAAGCACTTTAATGTAAAATTAACAAGTGTATGCATGTGTCGTGTACCTAATTTAGGAGCAACACACTAGTTAATAACAATGATATGCGAGTCTCGTCAAGTTAGACAAGATAAAATATTCTCGGGCAGCAACCCATGGCCATTGCCACCATATGTAGTTTAACAATGATCGTAAGATCCCAAATAATTTGTAAGTAAATTATTTATATGTCTTAGGTTACCTTTGTAATTTAGTCATTTTTTTGGGTTACTTTTGAATAAGTAATACATCTTTAAGGGTATTTTAGTTATTTACCAAACTTAGAGATTTTTAAGAGCTATCCAATACAGAGAAATAGAAGAAAGGAAAAACTAGGGTTTTGGAGGATGGCAATTTCTGCACATAACTGGTAAGTGATCTTGAACCCACCTTGATCATAATGATGAATTAAATCACTTTAAGATTGTGATTACGAAGAATTTTACGTATTGGGTTGATTAAACTATTTAGGTTTTGAAATTTTCAAAAACTTACGTAATTTGGTGGATAATTTTGCGTAAAATTGAGGTAAGTGTTACATATAAAATATCCGCTTCTATTAAATTTTATGCAATTTGGTGATTAGGGCTTGAATACTTTGGTGATAGCATCAATGTTAGGAACGATTTTCTTCCTTCGTGAGTACTCCGTGAAATTGGTTAGAATTAATTGATTGATGCCTGTGCTGTAATAATTGAACTCTGTTTCTCGTTGCCGTCACCTATGCAGCTATCTGATGGTTGGTTATTACGTGGCTATACATTGTGGCAGAATTAAAAAATTTAGTCTATTCTCTTTAGCTGTAGTACAACCATTCCTTTTTGCTGCCATCGTTCTTTTGCTTTGATGGTTACTATTTTAATATCTAATGCTATAATCATTAATGGTGGTCTAGAATTCCTAACACCATATGTCACATGACCTTGTCTTGAATTGGCATAGAAAGTGTCCTTTTTCTCTCCAATAAATGCCTTGTGCATGAGAACAGTAGTACAGCTACATGGCAATATTCTTGTGAAGCTCATCATTTAGTTTATCTTTGCTCCTGAAACTTCATCTCACTGTTTCGAATTCAAGCGATTTGAATTTTGTTAAACTCGAATTTTTGTCATCTTTGATTTGAGTCTAGTATCGAATAGTTTCTGAAATTGTTAAGTCATCCTTATTGAAATAGCATGCGTAGGTCTGTCTGCATTGGGGGCACGACAGATTTGGTATCAGAGCATAGGTTTAAGATTCTGTAGACTCTTAAACTTTTAATGATTTGAGATGAATCTTATGATGTTTGAGATATAGTTTAGAAAAGTGTAGCTTTTGCATACTTTTGATTGAAGCGTTTGTACCAGGGTTGTGATCTTATAAGTTGTTCTCTATCTCAGGAATTATGCCACCGCGTCCAGCTAGAGGTGGTAGTAGAGGGGGTCGTAGGGGTAATGTTGTTATTGGTGATGATGTTGCCGAGGGCAACTCAGGAGCCCCTCCAGCTCCATTAATCGTTGATACCATCAAGGCATTTAACCGCCTAAATTGTCCAACAGTTGTAGGTGCAGACAAGCCAGATGAGGTAGAGGCTTGGTTGAGTAAGTTAGAGAAGAGGTTTAAGCTTCTAAACATCACCGATCATCAAAAGGTAGACCTCGCGGTGTACCAGTTAGAGAATAAGGCTAACAAGTGGTGGAAAATGGTCGAGAGAACTCTAACTACAGAGGAGAAGCACGCATAACTTCAGATTTTCTAGGAGATATTTCTTGACAAGTATTTCCCCAGAAACGTGAAAGATGATATGGTAGAGGAATTTTTGAAACTGGAACAAGGAGAGGATTAAACTTTTAAGGACTATGAGGCCAGATTTACCAGGTTGTCAAGGTTTGCAACACATGTTATTGATATTGAAGAGAGACGTTCAACACAATTTTAAGAATGGACTAAAGTATGGCATTCAAAAGTTCTTGAAAGCTGTGACTTTAGACAAGTATGGTCAGGTTCGGATAAAGCTCAGAGGGTGAAGAAAGACATTGAGGCCGAGTGCAAGTATTACATGAATCAGAGGCAGAAAAGAAGAAGAGAAGAGAGTAGTTCCAAGGGCAAAGATGTGGTTCAACAGCCTAAGAGGAAGAATAACAATTTGGCTATCAAGGAACCTGTTCAGAATACTCAAAAGCCAACAGTAGCTTGCAAAACTTGTGGGAAGAATCATAATGGTGTTTGTCATTGGGAAGGTGGGGCATGCTTTAACTGCCAACAGCATAGACACAGGATTTGGGATTAACCTCAACTACTTAAGCCCCAATTTATTCAGGGTAGGGGACAACAGAACCGGTTGTTGGGAACTAATCAGGCAGCAACTACGTGGGCTTGAGCTTATGCCTTGACAGAGAAGGATGCTACTACATCTAATGATGTAGTGACATGTACATTTTTGCATATGTTCATCTAGAGCCTATTGTTTGATTGACCTTGGTTCCATGTTTTTGTATGTCTCTACATCTTTTGCTTGTCAGCTTGCTACTAAGATATAATCCATAGGTAGTAGGATTTCTGTTTGTATTCCAGTCAGAGTTTCTTTTGATGCCTCCTCCGTTTATAGATCTTGTAATATGTGAGTTGGTGATAGGGACCTACCTGCAGACCTTATACTGTTAAAGATGCATGATTTTGATGTGATTTTGGGCATGGACTAGTTGGCTGTCTATCATGCCAAAGTTGATTGCTACTTGAAACAAGTAGTGTTTTGCATTCCCAGTCTACCTGAGTTTGTATGTCAGTGTTCTAGACCTGTTGCACCTCCTTGAACTATTTCAGCATTAAGAGCTAGAAGGCTTCTTAGGAAGGGTTGCACGGGGTTTTTAGCCCATGTTTATGATACACATTCGTCCAGTAAGAATTTGAATAGTATTCTTGTTGTGAAGGAATTCGCAGATGTTTTCCCAGAAGATCTCCCAGGGCTTCCTCCAGATAAAGAGATAAAATTCTCTATTGATCCTATTCTAGGGGCAGCTCCTATTTCTAAGGCCCTATATCGTATGGCTCTAGCAGAGCTAAAAGATCTTAAGGTTTAGCTTCAAGATTTATTAGATATGGGTTTTATTCATCCAAGTGTTTCTCTTTGGGGTACACCTGTGTTATTTGTTAAGAAAAAGGACGGGTCGATGAGAATGTGTATTGATTACAGGGACTTAAATTGCATTACTGTGAGGAATAAGCATACCACTAATAGATGACTTATTTGATCAGTTACAGGGAGCCCAATTCTTTTTGAAAATTGATCTCAGATCTGGTTACCACCAGTTAAAGATCAAGAAAGAGGATATCCCTAAAACTGCTTTTAGAACGAGGTATGGGCATTATGAGTTTCTTGTTATGCCATTTGATTTAACTAATGCCCTTGCCACATTTATGGATTTGATGAACAGGGTGTTCAAACGATTCCTTGATCAGTTTGTGATCATTTTTATTGATGATATCCTTCTCTATACAAGAAGTCAGGAAGAACATGAGCAACATTTGAGACAAGTTTTAAAGGTACTAAGAGATCAGAAGCCCTACGCAAAATTTAAGAAGTGTGAATTTGGCTAGAGCAAGTATCTTTTCTCGATCACATAGTGACAAAGGATGGAATTCTGTAGATCCCTTGAAAATAGAGGCTGTGGTGAATTGGAGTAAGCCAACTTCTGTGACAGAGGTTCGTAGCTTTCTGGGACTAGCTGGGTATTATCGTCATTTTGTTGAGGGATGCTCAAGCATTGCTAGCCATTTGACTCAGTTGACTCAGAAAGGAGTTAAGTTTATTTGGTCAGAAACCTGTGAGAATAGTTTTCAGGAGTTGAAGAACCGGTTGGTTTCAGCACCAGTTCTCGCACTACCTTCTTGTTCAGGTGGTTTTGTTATTTATTGTGATGCCTCTTTGAAGGGTTTAGGTTGTGTTCTTATGCAACATGGAAAGGTTATTGCATATGCTTCACACCAGTTGAAAAATTATGAAAGGAACTACCCTGATATAACTCAAATATATCTCCCAATAATTGGGGAATATCCGGTAATCCCAGTCAAACTGGGACACTGATGATTATCTTATCAGGATTTTAGAAAAGTCCTTAAAGAATTGTGACGTGATCCTCAAGGATCCTAACGCGATCCTAACACATCTGGCCCACGACCTAGTCATACTAGGAGTCTTTTCCTACAACTATATAAAGGGTCTACCCTTCCAGGTATGGGACAATTACACAATTCATGCTTTTTCAGAGTTACTATTCTATAGCTGTGCTCTGACTTAAGGATCGGAGAGTTCTCCACCGAGAACCCCACCCGGCGGTCACTCTTTTTCTGTCTTGCAGGTCATCGGTCCAGGGTTGGGTTCCGCCAACGTACGAGGAGCATATTTTTAGCAGCATTAGATTGACGCCATCTGTGGGACCTGCTAGCCTAGTCGATTGACCTAAAAAATCTCACCAGTTGTACAGCAAGCTACTGCCGACAGACCAAAGGCCAGCCATCATCACGGTTCTACTACTGTGAAATAGTTGGAAAAGGGAAGAAAAATACAGCCTGTCCATCCGCAAGCCACCAAGAGCAACCTTCACGGCAGCACAGCCACTGTGGGGCTGCCATTTTCACAGCAGCGCCGCCATTGTTTTGAGCATGTTTGAAACCACGACATGATCGCCACCGATCTATCACAGAAGACCCGCGACGAAAACCATGCCACCGTTGTGCTGTTGGCCCCACGGCCAACCGTCACAGAAATCAGAAAAGAGGACACGACATTACCGTGATTGCTTATGCCATCAGCGCTGTCACCACCGCAACCAACGGCGATGGCGCCATTTCACCGTCCGGCTCCCTGACACTGGCTCTAAAGTCGTGTCATGTCAGCCAAGTCAACGCCATTGTTACCAACAAGCAGCTCCGTTCGTAGCTACCAACTGTCACGAAGCTGCCGTCAAGCTTCTGGTATCATCTTCACTGCTGAAACAATAAGTTTCAGCGCCGTTGCCGATCGCGACTCTAGGCCAGCATCGACCGCGGCTCACAATGGCACAAGCCAATGCCATCACCGCCGCACCGTGGGGACCCCCGGATCCAACTCCTGCCATGCTCACGCCACCGGAGTCACCGGCGATGCAAAGATGCCGGAACCAACATCACAGGAAAACACAGCGAAGTCGCGGGCACCATAAACTGTTGGCCACCACTGTGGAGAGGCCGGAACAGATACAACATCTCAAAAAAAAGAAGAAAGAGAGAGAAGAAGCAATAACGGCGCCGCCACATAGGGTCCAAACCCTAACAGATGGCCGCCGTACCTCATCCAGATCCAACCGTCGGCTGAAGCAAAACAACCAAACATCGCGCCCATCGGTCAAGGTGCCACCGCATCCTCAACTACTCATCGGCAATCGCAACTCTTCACAATCTCTCTCCTTTCATATGAAGAAAACGGTGATCGTCGGTGTGACTAAAAGTAGCGCCGTCGCGACTAAAGGCAGCACCGCCCCTGCCAACAGCAACGCCGCTGTCGCAATCCTAACCAGGCACATGCAATCGGCAGCCGTCGCAACCCATTTGTTCAAATCTTCCCAACCGCAATCAACAGTGATGCCACTGTGATCAACGGCGATGCCACCACTTCGCTGACATTGCACCCCCTGCACGCCATGTGAAACTTAAGGCCACCGTCCGCCGCCATCAACGGTCACCAGTGCCATCACAAAACTCATAGAGGCACCGCCGTACCCAGCACAACATCACTAAACAGATTCATCAGCGCCATCACCACCATCGCGACGAGCGCCATCACCACCACGACTTCGCTGTTGGAAGCTATCTTCCGACATCATGCCCTCCACCACGACCAACAGCAATACTGCCAGTTCTTTGTCTAGCTCCCCAACATCGTCCCGATGTCACGCCGCCCAAGTTAGCAATGTTGCTGGCTGTATCCTCCGCGATGAGATTTAAAAACCTCGTCGCCTATTAGGGCTTACACCATCGTGACTACCGGTGCAATCGCCGTCCTCGCTATGGCCGGATCTACCTTCTGTCAAAAAAAGAGAGGAACAGACTGATTAAACAGGGCTTAAACTGCCCCCACAAGCATCAACAGTGACGTATGAATCGCTTCGTAAAGCGAGGAACAAATTCATAGCACCCTACGACTTGAAGTCGTGTCTAGGGTTTCTACTGCAGCATCCTGCCAACTTGGCATTACTTATTGTCTCTTGATATTCAGTCACACAGTAACCCCGATCAGTAAATCAAAGCACTTCGCCAATAGCTTTCCTGATATGGCTGGTACAACTGCAAGCTCAAGCTCATGCAACCAAGCAAACTGAATCTAGTTGTTTTTCAGTATATCGATAAACCGCGACAACTTCCTGTTGATCATCAGTGATATCTTGCATCTTGCTCAGATGGACTCCATTCCCTCCATCTTTATATGTTCGTCCAGTCAAGCAGGCAGATATGGTCTTCTATGCCCAGTTATGAATAGGGTTCCCTCTCGTGTGTCGGGTTAAGGTTCCAATTAAATTACCCCTTCTCATAATAAGAATGCATATAACCCATTTCCGGTAAATATCTAGACCTTTCTATTCTATATAGAAAAGGAAAAGGATCCCTTTCGTGCCATAGTTGGAAGTTCTTATAACATAATAAATCAATGACTTTTGAAAAAAGAGGAAGACATTTTTTCAATATTCATTGATTTCAAAAGGACATTATCAATCATGTAAAAAGCGAATAAAATAAATAGAGAAAAGCTGGACAAAAATATTTCAGGATAGCAAACATTTTGCTCCCACAGGTCTTCTTGAGATCGGGCTAGGCTGAAAAGCCGTCTTTATATATCCACGCCTTCTCAAAGGCGGGGGGCTTCATATCTTATGATATCAACAATATTGCGGGCCTAATGCCCTGTGCCCTCTTAAACAGGAGGGCATCATAGCAGCGAACATGTTATGGACTCAATGCTCCATGCCTTCTTATTTAGCGCCGTAATAACAAGTACTTGTTGCTTCGATAGAAACCCTCGAGGGTGTTTTCACGAGCTTTGGGCGCCATCTGCCCCCGAGGGCGCTACGACGAGAACTCTTAAGTTCCGTCAAGCCCTTGAGGGTATTTGCATGAGCTCCACGCTCCATCCGCCCCCGAGGGAACATACGACGAGAACTCTAAGTTCCGTCAAACCCCCAAAGGTATTTGCATGAGCTCCGGGCTCCATCTACCCCTAAGGGCGCGTACGACGAGAACTCTTAAGTTCCATCAAACCCTCGAGGGTATTTGCATGAGCTTCGCGCTCCATCCACCCCCGAGGGTGCATATGACGAGAACTCTAAGTTCCATTATACCCTCGAGGGTATTTACATGAGCTCCACTCTCCATTAGCCCTCAAGGGCACTTACCAGAACTCTACGTTCCACTAGCCTTCTAGGGCGGTCCCTCGAGGGACGAGCACCCTCAAGAGTGACAGGATAGAGCTCGAGTTCTATCCAAACGGTTTAGCTACAGTTCTAACCCGTGAAACGGCAAAGGACTATGGGACTTCATCCCCCCACCATTCTTTGTCAATTCAAAATCCAGCCAAGCGTGAGTGCGAGGCTTCTTTGCCAGCTCTTCGCTGATGATAAGAGTTCACGTCAAAGTAAAACGCAAGCATGATGTGGTCAGCTCAAGCTAAAGAACACACACTTGCACAAAACAAACACCCTTCATAGGAGAGGTGACCCCTCAAGGGGACATTCAAACACTTAGCACATGCAACAACTTGCATGCACAGCTCTGTGTCCTCTCTCTAGAGAGGCTAAACGTGGGGCACTACCTCTAAAGGATCTCGAGATCCCATGATTCGTCTTCTGAAAGATGATTTTGAATAGCCTACTTAGGCGACATTCTAAAGACCTAGTTCTCAAGAGCTAGAGTTCTAGCACCCTACTTGGGCAAAAGTTCCAAGGCTTAAGCTCCTGAAAGCTTAGGTCCAAGAACATGAAGGAGAAAAATATTATTACCCCTACAAGTGGATGGAGAATCTCTTACAATCTGACGCGTGTCTCGAGACACTAGGTATAAACTTCCTCAGCCAAATATTTTGGCTAAAGGAAGTGGGGGGCTTATGATATAACTCAAATATATCTCCTAATAATTGGGAATACCCGGTAATCCCAGTCAAACTGGAAAACTGATGATTATCTTATCAGGATTCTAAAAAAGTCCTTAAGAGATTATGACGTGATCCTCAAGGATCCTAACGCGATCCTAACACATCTGGCCCACGGCCTAGTCCTACTAACTCCATAAAGGGGTCTACTCTTCCAGGTATGGGACAATTGCACAATTCATGCTTTTTCAGAGTTACTATTTTATAGCTGCGCTCTAACTTAAGCATCGGAGAGTTCTCCATCAGAAACTCCACCTGACGATCACTCATTTTCTTTCTTGCAGGTCATCGGTCCAAGCTCAGGTTCTGCCAACATACGCGGAGCATATTTTTAGTAGCAACATAACCTATTCATGATTTATAATTGGCCGCAGTTGTGTTTGCACTTAAGATTTGGAGGCATTACCGTTATGGTGAGATCTATACGGATCACAAGAGCCTTAAATATATGTTCACATAAAAGGAGCTGAATATGAGGTAGCACCGTTGGCTCGAGTTACTGAACGATTATGATTTCAAGTTCCATCATCATCCAGGTAAGGCCAATGTGGTGGCTGACACATTAAGTAGAAAGAGTTCGGGTAGCTTAGTAGCTTTGATTAGTCATCAGCCACAGTTGTTAGCAGATTTACAGAGTTTGGAGTTATAGATATGAAGTGGTGGTTCAGATGGACAGTTAGCATATTTGCAGGTCAAGCCTTCCATTATTAGGAAAATCAAGTCTTCTCAAATAAGTGACCCAGACTTGGTTAGTATTGTAGAGGATGTGAAGGTTGGCAAGCGAGCTGAATTTTATCTCGAGGATGAAGGTACCTTAAGGATAGGATCAACGTTGTGTGTCCCAGCAGTTTCAGAATTGAGGGCAGAGTTATTGAAGTCAGCTCATGGTTCAGGTTTTGATGTACATCCTGGTAGTACCAAGATGTATAGAGATCTTTGGTGGAGTGGTATGAATAGGGAGATTATAGATTTCATATCAAGGTGTATGGTTTGTCAAAGGGATAAGGCCAAGCATCAGCGACCTGCAGGCAAGTTACAGTTACTAGAGCTTTCTCAATGGAAATAGGAGCATGTGACCATGGACTTTGTAATTGGCTTACTGAGGATCTCACGTAAGCATGATGCAGTTTGGGTTATTTTTTATCGTTTGACCAAATCCGCATACTTCTTTGCTATTTGTGCCAACTATACCACTGAGCGGTTGGCTAAGCTATATACTCAAGTGATAATTAGGCTACACGGGGTGCCAGTGTCTATTATATCTGACAGAGACCCATATTTTACATCTCATTTTTGGACTAGTTTGCACAAGGCCTTAGGCACTCGTCTGGATTTTAGTATGACTTTTCATCCACGGATAGATGGTCAGTCTGAGCGTACTATTCAGACTTTAAAGGATATGTTACGTGCTTGTTTGTTAGATCTTTAAGGTAATTAGGATGAGCATTTGCCCTTGATTGAATTTGCCTATAACAATAGTTATTAGGCAAGTATTGAGATGGCCCCATTCTAGGCTTTATATGGGAGTAAATGTCGATCACCTACATGTTGGTACGAGGTTGGTGAGCAAAGCTTATTGGGACCCGAGGTTGTTCAAGATACTTTAGACAAAATACAATTAATTAGGGATCATATGTGTGCAGTGCAGAGTCGCCAGAAAAGCTACGCCGACAATCGTCGTCGTGATTTAGAGTTTGAGTTGGTGATCATATCTTCTTGCGAGTGTCGCCATGGAAGGGCTTGATGAGGTTTGGAAGAAAGGGAAAGTGGAGTCCTAGATATGTTGGATCTTATGAGGTTTTGGATAGAGTTGGCGCTGTTGCCTATCGTGTTGCCTTGCCGCCAGATATGTCTCGTGTGCATAATGTCTTCATGTGTCTGTTTTGAGAAATTATGTGCACGACCCATCCCATGCTGTGGAGTACGAGCCTTCACTTATTCGTGAGGACCTGTTAGTAGAGGAACAGCCCGTCGAGATTTTAGGCAAGTGAGATCAGATTTTATATACAAAGACTATACCTTTGGTAAGACTGCTTTGGAGGAACCATGCTGTGGAAAAGGCCATGTGAGAACTTGAGGAGTCTATGAGAAAAAAGTATCCATTCCTATTCGATGACTTGAGGTATAAAAATTTTGAGGACGAAATTTTTATAAGTAAGGGAGGTTGTAAGATCCCAATTAATCTATAAGTAAATTATTATTATGTATTAGGTTACCTTTGTAATTTAGTCATTTTTTGGGTTACTTTTGAATAAGTAAAACATCATTAAGAGTCTTTTAGTTATTTACCAAACTTAGATTTTTAAGGGCTAGCGAAGTCTGTTTTATTGACACATTCAGTTTTGACTTACATAGAAATAAAAGAAAGGAAAAACTAGGATTTTTTAGGATTGTAATTTTTTGTGCATACTTGGTAAGTGATCTTGAACCCACCTTAATCATAATGATGAATTAAATCACTTTAAGATCGTGATTATGAAGAATTTAACATATTGGGTTGATTAAACTATTTAGGTTTTGAGATTTTCAAAAACTTACACAATTTAGTGAAGATTATTGCGTAAAATTGAGGTAAGGGTTACAAATACAATATCTGCTTCTATTGAATTTTATGTAATTTGGTGATTAGGGCTTAAATAATTCGGTGATAGCATCGACGATAGGAAGGATTTTCTTTCTTCGTGAGTACTCTGCAAAATTTGTTAGAATTGATTGATTGATCCTTGTGCTGTAATGGTTAAACTCTATTTCTCATTGTCGTTGCTTATGCAGCTATCTGATGGTTGTTATTACATGGCTATACATTGTGGCAAAATTATAAATTTCAGTCTATTCTCTTTAGTTGTAGTACAAACATTCCTTTTGTTGCCATTATTCTTTTGCTTTTGCTTTGACAGTCACTATTTTAGTATCTAATGCTATAATCATTAATGGTCGTTTGGAATTCCTAACATCATATGTCACCTGACCTTGTCTTGAATTGGCGTAGAAAATGTCCTTGTTCTCTCCAATAAATGCCTTTGTGCGTGAGAACTCAAGCAGTAGTACAGCCACATGTCAATATTCCTGGGAAGCTCATCATTTAGTTTCTCTTTGCTCCCAAAACTTCATCTCACAGTTCCGGAATCAAACCAAGTCAGATTCAAGCGATTTAAATTTTGTTAAACTCGTATTTTTGTTATCTTCGATTTGAGTCTAGTATCTAATAGTTTCTGAAATTGTTAACTCGTATTTTGTCATCTTCGATTTGAGTCTAGTATCTCTGTCATCCTTCTTGAAATAGCATGTGTAGGTCTGCTTCTGCGTCGGAGCAGGACAATGATGATGTTATTCTCTAAAACCATAATCACGTAAGATTTGACTACTAGACTCTTATGTGAAGAAGATACTTGACCTACCTAGCATGCTTTTCACATACACATTCAAGTAGCTTGATAAATATTCTTCAGATAAGAAAAATACTCATGCTAATAACACTTTCTCCAATGAAGATGGGTAATATCCAATAATTGTACAATAAAACGCGGTTTAACATTAATCATAATGTAACAAGTGGAACCTGACCAAATATATATTTTTGTACTAGTGCAAGTACATTTGAAAGAAGTGTACGTGCCCTACCTGAGTAGGTCAATTTACCAAATTGTGAAAAGCAAAAAAAAAGTTTGAGCAATTAAGGATAAAGTGCTAGTCTCACTTCCTTCTATTTAGTTATGCTAGAAATCCATAATTGAAGGTGAAAATATATCAATAAAACATTAAGCTAATAAAAGACTAAATTAGTACAACCAACCATATTCATGTAGGCCAGGGATGATGGGCTAGAAGCAAGATGACTGGTTGTTGAATCGTAGAGGAACGTGAAGAGTCTGATGTGATGCAATATTCTCTTCACCTTAATACTTTTTTTACCACGAGTCAAGTTACACTTGCAATTTGATTTATTCTTTAATTCAACTGCCTCACTATGCTCCATAAATTCATCATGTCATCTATATGTTGTTAATGTTCGGTATTTCATAATTATTAATTTCTCGTACGGCTTTGGATTATTACTATATATGATGATTGGGGTTGAGAACCTATTTTGTCTTTTTTGTTAGCCAGCTCGATGCAAGATAAAGCGACACTCTTATTGTGCTGAAAAAGTGCATGACAAGTTTTTATGAAAAGCTTCTAGGAAGTATCTTACTGATAATATAAACAGCTTTTGGAATACTAAAGCAAAACCATGCCCAAATAAACAAAGCTCTCTTGTCAGTGTCCTAAATACTTATTTACAAACTGGCAAAAAAGCAACATGACTGGTTGTTGAATCGTAGATGAACGTGAAGAGTCTGATGTGATGCACTATTCTCTTTACCTTAATACTTTTTTTACCACGAGTCAAGTTACAATTGCAATTTGATTTATTCTTTAATTCAACTACCTCACTATGCTCCATAAATTCATCATGTCATCTATATGTTGTTAATGTTCAGTATTTCATAATTGTTAATTTCTCGTATGGCTTTGGATTATTACTATATATGATGATTGGGATTGAGAACATATTTTGTCTTTTTTTGTTAGCGAGTTTGATGCAAGATAAGCGACCCTCTTATTTTGCTGAAAAAGTGCATGACGAGTTTTTATGAAAAGCTTCTAGGAAGTAACTTACTGATAATATAAACACCTTTTGAAATACTAAAGCAAAACCATGGACCGTGCAGAATAAGTAGAACAAAACCAACCTTGGCGTGCTAAAACATGACTAAAAAGTACACACCAAAGGTGAGATTTTAGCATAACTCTGTAGCATGGATAAAGGAGATTGTACGTGTGGATTACGAATATTGTACTTGTCAACAATTAATTATGCAAAACACGCAGCAAAACCATGAATGCCATGTAAATTATATTACATTACGCAAGACCAGGAGAGATAACCTCGTAATGTAGACTATGGGCATTATACGTGTTGACTATGAAAATTATACTTGCAAAATGAAAAACATGAAAATACACATTTCAAAGAATCAATTAATCACTTCAAAATTAATCACTGTGTGAGGAAAATTGAGAGGGGAGGTGTAACATAGAGGAGGTGTTTATTAAAACAATTAATCACTTCAAAATTAATGTGGACACCATTTTTGTGAGCCTTATTTTATATATTTATTGCACAATTTATTTAATTCTTTTGGACTAGATTTTAATTATTGCCACTACCATAGCTATCTACATCTCATCTTCACATACCACGACAGTCGCCGCCACCACCATTAGCACACTTCTACCATTATCACTACTAGTACTTCATCACCACAATCATTAGCACCACCAACAAAACCAATAAGGATTTGGCAATTAAAATTATAAAATACATACATAAATTTATTCTGGTTAAATGAATAAATCTTTAAAGTGGAACAATTTTAGAACATCTGCTATGGGTTTACCAAATAAGTTAACTTATTCTTCACTGAAAAACTTAATCGCTCAAATATTCAATTATCAAATTCAGCGCCTAAGTTTTCGATACTTAAATTTAAGTTTTATGAGTCGGATTTAAGTTTTCTAGAAATAAAATACAAAATTATAAATTTGCAAATTCAATGCCTAAGTTTCGGTTCTTTCCTTTTTAGTACGTTGACTTTTAGTTTCTATTTTTTACTTATAAACATTCGCAACACTTCACATGTGTCAGAGAAGCACGTATAACCTAATTTTTCTATTCAAAATGACGAGAAAATTAGGTTGGTACTTTGGAGCCACCATGTCAAACGATAGATATGTATATCTATATAGATACCTAGTTTGGTAAACCGAAATCAGACGTCTGAAAATCGTTTCATTTTTACAAATTTATCTATTTTACCATAATTATACCAATAAATGTATATATACCTTATAACCTTGTATTGTCAAAACCATGTTGGTTTTTTTGGTGTGGTGGAGGAAAAGGGCAATGGAGTAATGATTGTTATTGTAGAGATGGACAACAACATGGCTGTCATGGTGGCGGTCGTTGTGTCGTACGTGGTATGGATATGGTTTTGGTGGACACGGATATGGTAGAGGCAGCGATGGTGTGGTGTAGGTGGCAGTCGCCTTGTGGTGGTGATGTTGGTTTTAGGTCGTGATAATTTTAGTCATGGTGGGAAAAAAAAAGTAAAGTGGTTGTGGTGACAGCTCTAGTGTGGCGCAAGTGGTAGTGTTGTTAACAAATTAATTGTGGTGGCATCACAGTGGTAACTATTATTTTTAAGTAACACATTGGTTATACGTTATCATATGTTTCAATTCGAAATTATTAAATATTTTAAGTGCTTAATTGCGTTATCTAGCATACATTTTGTATGCATTTTTTTATATATTTTGTTTTACTTTGAAAATATAATGTGATGACGTGTCGTGCAGAAAAGCTATTTTTGAGTTTTGTTGCGATTTTTTATTCTAATATTAAATATTACGTAGATCAGATATATAAATATAGATAAACAAATCTTTGATTACCATTAAAATCCCGCTAGTCAGCATTCAATGTTGATCTGTCCAAGGCTGTATCCTTCTCCTTGCCATTAATTCCTCCATCAAACAAATATCAGCTAGGCCTGTCTAATTATATTTTGTTTTTTTATTATTATCAAATTATGTACCTATGCAACACGTTTTACTTTTTGTGATTTGCAAGGATAAACAACACAAAGAAATTGCAAGATATGTTTAGGATTAAAGTGAAAATCTAATGGTAATAATTAACAATCAACAATTGTACTGAAATGAATTTATTATTTGAACTTTACATGAGTTTGAAGTAGTTTATACGACTTTAAACATTGTTGAAAAACTAGTTATAGAAAACATCAACAATATTACTTCGTTATTACCTTTTTGCAAATTATCAAATTACTTGAGTAGAGGAAATGTCAATTGGATAAATATCTTCATTCACACCTAGTTTAAGTACATGTACATGTATGTACAAAGAAGTAAAAATATACTAGTTTATTGGTTCTTCTTATTTGTCATTGGTTTTATACGAAAAATCAATAAAATAAGGTGTCGTACGACCACAAATAGGAATATTATACTACAATCGGACTGTAAATAATTTTTTGGTCACTAAATTTTATTCAAAATGATGAATGACATAAATGTTGAATTGTCGTTGATATTAAGATTTGCAGCCTGAACTATAGTATTCAAAAAGTGAGACATGTAATGCGTAATAGTTCATTTCACATAAAATATAATTAGGCAATGAGACAGTCGAATGCGTTGGAAAATTTATGTATGTTGCATTATTTGGTAACATAATCAATATCTTAGATTACTTTCCCATTCATGTTGCATCATTCAAATTGCACTGACCAAACGCACTTGAACACATTAAGATCTTAATAACAAAAGTAAATAGTTTAGTTTCTAAAATTTAAACCCTCAGATATAGTGGATTGCAAGCACATGTCCGCTATTAGCTGTCCAGTTTTCTTTATATCGTACTTTCAACTTTGCATAATCAGTTCAGTATGTTTGTAATTTTTGGTTTTGTGAAGGAACCAGAAGTTATTTTTGATGGAAAAAGATCCACTGCACTAACGCACGGGTGGTGTAACAGTTAGTGAGGCTTTCTTATTGCTAAAAGTGCTTTGTTGTTATCTTTAAGACTTCTTGTAACAATTTTGTGTAGTGACAACATTTTTTCATACAACACTTTTGGAGTTGATCCCTTTTTTCGTAGTCAAATATGAAAATGCACATATGTATAGGCATTCAAAGCACAATATAACATTAAATTCGTTCAAAGCTACATGTTAAAATCCATCTTTCAGTTTTGTTTAATTACCTAATAGAATATTAGATGCAATCTTTCGAAGACTTAAAGTAATACCCAGTCAGTGATTAGGTAGGTATAATTGCGACAAATAAAAATTTCCTCGATCTATATCCTTAAATTCTTAAATGTCAAAATTAAATTTTAAATTCAATGTTTTAAAAGCAATTTAAAGTAATAATCAACGTATTTCTCACATCTCGATCCTGGCGTATGTCACCCTCGGTACTTCTATCAAGCCCCACGAACCCCAAAATCCACTGGATTTTTTGTGATTTAAGGTGCACCAAGAAAGGTAAAATTTGCATAACCTTAGGTACGATGTCCGTTACCTCGCTTGAATTAGCTTGGCTCGAGTCGACCCAACATTGCATGGATTTTAACAATGATGACAATGCAATGAGAGCCGTAACAATTGAAGGATCTAGATTGTACTTGCTCATGCCAATCGAAAGATCTCTCACTATGAAAGGAAGTTAAAATTGATGAAAAGAGCATTGGATCTTTAAGCTTCTAGGATGTGACTTCAAAAACTTAAGTTTTGATTTAGACAGATGATGTAACGCCCCATAAATCTAAATCTCAATTTATGGTTAAAAAAAATCTCAACTAATCACTTCTTGGACCTTTAGCGTCCAATTGGTGAACATTATAGATTATGATCCATAGCTACTTTTGTTTTTTAGAAATCATAAGTTATAATTTAACGATAACAATTATAACTAATACATATTTAAGTCTTTAGTGAAAATTAGCATGACTGAATTTTATTAATAACTTTTTAGCGATAATTTTAAAACGTGATACAATAAGCAATTTATAATAGTTAAAGGGATGGTTAAGAAGTTTAAATTTTAAAACTGAAGAAGATGGGTTAGCAACTGTTGGGTTTGTGCAGTAAAAGTGGTACACTGTGCTTGCAAAGTTGTACCAGAGAGTTGTGGGTATCATGTGATTGCCAAAAAATGCTGAAATTTTATATAAAGTTACTTGGGGTAAAATTAAAATTACAGTTAAAATTTCATATTTTTTAGTATTTTTAATAATTTCTGTAAGTTTAGTTTTTCTATAATTTGTTTGAAATCTTTAAAATTCTTATTAAATTTTGAGAAAATTATAATAATGTTTTTACGATATAAATAAGTTTCAATTTCAGTTTCATATATTCTGGAGTTGATTTTGTACTATTATCTGTATCGCATTTGATTTAGCAAAATAGATGATTTAAAAATGATTTTAATACATTTTAACTCCTAACTTCAGTTTTAGTATTTTCCTTATATATTTTAAGGTTATTAGTAAAATTATGGGACTTTGATTTGAGCTGAAAGTATTAATGACTATTTTTTGGTTTTTAGGTATTTAAGAAAATTATTTTTTATTAAAAAATGTCGCAAAAAGTGAAGATTCAATATACAGGTTCTAATTCAAATTTTAAAAATAGTTAGGGTCAGATTTAGCCAAACTGTTAAAAAAAGACCCCGGTTATTTTTAGGAGACCTGCATCATGAAAACATTTCAGATTTATCCGAGGTTGGGAAGGGGGTGAACGGACACGGCAAGTTTGGAACTTATGGTGAAATTTAAAATATCAAACGATCGCGGTTTTGCACAAACATTTTATGAGGACTCTATGATGTTGAGAAGTTCTATTTCCCAAGATTTAGGATCATTCCGAAGTTGTTAACTATTTTTGGCCGAACAAGCTTTTAAGCGCTCGGTCGGGACACCAGTTCGGAATTATTGGACAAAATTTTTGTAAAATACTTTTTAGCTCAAGAATGAATTCAGGAGGCTTAAAATATCATTTTAAAGCACTTTTGAGATTTTTCTGAGGCCAGAAACCCTCAGGGGCATTTTGGTAATTTGCCACCCGGAGAGGGGTATTTTGGTAATTTTTCCAGTAAAGTTTTTCAAAGGACTTTTTAGTCCAAAAAGGGTTGTAAAACACCTAAAAGGTTGTTTTGAAGCTGATTCGGGGCATTGCGGTGATAGTGAATCCCCGGGGGTATTTTTGGTAATTTGTCTCCCCGAGGGGGTATTTTGATAATTTTTTCTATAAAATGCTTTGAAGGACTGTTGGTTTGGGAAGGGGTGTAAGACATCCAAAAAAGTTATTTTGAAGGGGTTTTGAGATGTTTGTTGGGGCGATGGCCACCAAGGGGTATTTTGGTAATTTCACATAAGCTGGGGGTGTTTTGGTAATTTTTCCTTTAAAGTTTTCTAAGGGACTATTTGGGCTGTAAATGATGTAGTGCATCCAAAAAGTAGTTTTAAAGCAGTTTTAGGGTGTTGGTGGTGTAGCGGCCATCAGGGGATATTTTGATAATTTGCCATGTTGACGCCAAATTTTAGGAAACACGTGTAATTCAGCGATCAAAATGGTGGGAAGTGAGGAATGATGTTAATATGTTGAAATAATGAGGTTGTGGCTATCGCTAATGCGTTGGTAAGCTAGGTTGAGGATCCAATTATTGAATCGAATTAACAAGCTGTCGTAAGACGCTATAAATGATTAAATGGGAAGGGTAGAATTAAGAGTGCGTATATGTGGAATGATTTCTAACGAGCAGAGAATTATTTGACTAGGTGATGCAGCTCGTTGCGATCAGAGATTGCGAGTTGCTTCGGCTATAAGCCAATCAGGTAAGGACAATGCGGTTCTGATATGCTAATTCATTGTTTCGATTAGCATTCCATGTTGATGATGTGTTGTTGAATTCTTGTTGTTATGATTGGAAGCCGGTAGTCATTGCGACTGGAATACGTATATTTGAATTGTGATGTTGAAGACTTAGGGTAGAAGAAATTCCCTTAGTCCGCCCTATTGATGAAATTTAGTGAGGATGATGGGTGTCCTAGTATGTTATGATTCGATTCAATTAGCATACCCGAAGTGGATGATGATGTTGCGTAGGGGTTATCGTGTGGTGTTGTTAGATGTCGGCAGTTATTGATAGCCGATATCTCTTTTCTTTGAGAACACCATTGAGCACTTGTGGCAAGCTTCTCCCGAGTTCGCCCTGTCATTGATGATGATGTTGTTGAGGTCGTTGCGTGTTGTTGTGAAATGTCGGCACTTATTGGTAGTTGACATTCCTCTTATGTAAGAACATTGTTGAGGGCTTGCGGTAATCTTCTCCCAAGTCCGCCATGTTGATGATGTTACGTTGAATTCTTGTTGTTAGATCTGAACACCGGTTGATCTTCTGATCCGGTATTCCTTGTTGAGCTGTGTTGTTGAGGACATAAGGTGGAATAATTTTCCCTTAGTCCTCCCCGTTGATGAAGTCATGTTGCTTGGTTGTAAGGTGGTTAGGAAAAGCACTCTAAATAAGTTCCCTGCTTGTTGACAGTGTCTCTTCTATTTACTTGAAACTGAGATGAACATCCCATAAGATGGGACATCAATATGAGGAGGATGGCCTGTGAAACATGATCACTGGCAAAGAGGATGTAGGGCGCGCGAGTCGAGTCTGTCATGTCTGGTCGAGTCTAGTCTGTCGTGTCTGAGTTGCATTGCATTTGATTTTCTTTTGATGTTAATGATTTTAATGACTTGTATTTCGTTGATGTTTATCTTTTAATTTCCTGTTTTAGTGTTCACTTGCATAGTCTGTCGGTCAGTAGGTGGCAATAATGATGTTCTGTTGGGCCTTAAAGTCGCTCAGTCTAACGAAAGAAAAGTTATCGTTTGACAAGTTATGTTGATGTTGAAATTATTGACTACTCTTGATTCATTGCTATCGTTGAGATGATTATTATTCCTCCGAATCTTTTGAATCATTTGTACACGATACTCCTCGTGTTGTCTTTACTGGGCGATTTGCGCTCATTCCTTATGTTGTATTGTGCAGGCTATAAGGTTGATCAAGGAGAACCCTCTAGAAAAGGGAAGAGAAACAAGCTAGAAAAGTTGAGCAAGGGGATAACTTATGTGAGGTAAGACAAGCTGGAAATGGTGAGATAAAGATTGAGCTGTCAAATAGGTTGATAAGAGTCACACGACTACAGTCGTATATTCGGTTGTAACCATTCATGTTGTTTAGAGACTTGAAAGTCTTCCGCTGCAGTATGATGTATATTTGTAAGAAAAGTTTTTGTAAGGACGCATTTTGGAGCGTCTATTAATGATGTATGAGTATGAGGATGTAGTTGCTCTGTATTCAACACAGGGTTTTGAATGTAATTATGGCCGATAACTCAGCTCGGTGATGTTACCTGGGTAGAGGGTCGACGGCATTAAGATCCATTACACAACAATCACCATAAGGCTGAAGATCAAGATTCTTCAATAAACAAAATAAAACACAAGAAATTTCAAGATCTATAGAACTGGCTGGCAACGGTGAACTTTAGATCTGGCTGGCGACGATGAACTTCAGATCTGGTTGGTGATGGATTGGCGACGGACAACACAGAGCTGGTCGGCAACGGACAACATAGTTCTGGTCGGCGACGGAGAAAAGAACGACGCCGATATGGTCGGTCCGACGGTCACTTACTCGAACGATGACTGTGGTGACAGATTGACAATGGGTAGAGTTTCGATAGATCCATGATAGTGAGGGGAAGATGAAGTGATAGGAGGCGGTATATCTCTGCAAGAAGGACGGCGGCGGCATAGAGGCAGATAAAAAGGGGAGACGACGGAGGCGAAGAGGCAGAGAAGGGTCTGAGTGAAGTAGAAAAATGAAAGTGATGGGTTATTGACGTCGGGCACATTTGTTTGTTTATATATCCTTTGAAAAATGGGTAATCTGAGTAACTCGTCACCCGACCCGGACCGACCCAAAAATTACGGGTCGGTTCGGGTACGGTCTATTTTCAATGGGTAGCATATATGTGTACCCGTACCTGGGATTTTTTACCGGATACGGTCGACCCGCGGGTACGGACAGAAAATTGCCAGGTCTACATACACGTGCATTCTTGACTTAAACACAAAACCAAAGACAGGCTCCATCTCTGTCTCCTCTTCTTCTTCTTCTCTCACTTTCTCTCTGTCTCACACACACACACACACACTCTCTCTCTCTCTCTCTCTCTCACACACACACACACACCCCTTATTTACGCTTTGGCTCTGAAGAAGACATGCTAGTTGATCATTGATAAAACGTTGTTGTAACAAGATTGACCACTGGATTCTGTAATCCATGGATTGTCGTAGATGTAAGTGCAAGAGGTGAAAAACTGCATTTTAACAATCAACCAAAATTGCAAAACTAGGCATATAAACTTCGATGATCTGAAGCGAGTAATCCATTTTTGAAAGTTTACTTCGGTAATCTGGATTCACATTTTTTATTCTTTTAGTTTATCATTGTAATTAGTGAATAATGCCAAAAAGTGAAAAAAAAAAAAAACAGATGTCGCACCTTACAGTGAAATTGAATTTGGGGGAGTTGGATGGTTTCTGAATTTATAGGGAAGAGATAACATGTGTTTTAGTCGGAGTTGCATTGTTGGCAAGTCGCAAGGTATTCTTGGTGAAAAGGCTTTCTGTATGTGTTTGTTTTGGTTGTATATAGTTACAAAGAAAGCAATTTAGTTACAGCCTGTTTGGAGCTAATTCTTTTAGAATTTGGATTTTAAATTCAGAATTGGATTTGAAATTCAATTTACATTTTTTTTGTTTGGAACGAAAGAAAATTCAAATCACATAATTTCTATTTTGTATTTGAAGAACAAAGGAAATGAAAATGTAACAAATTTTTAGACAATTATATCCTTAACTTATAATAAAAAATAAACTACGGTAAGTGATTTCAAGTGTGCTAGTTCTACCACATGGTGGTGGCGGTGGCACCACACGGGGTAGCGACATCGACGGTTGAAGTGGTGGGATGGTCAAGTGATGATAATGATGGTGGTGGTGTTGAGGTGTAACGAGATGTAACTGGTGGTGGTCAAGTGACGCCGGTGACAGTAATGGTGGCGATGATGGTGGTGGTGGCAGTAGTGGCGGTGGTAATGGTGGTAGTGGTGGTCGCTGGCGGCGGTGATAGTGGTGGTGGTGGTAGTAGTGCTGGTGAGGGTGATATTGGTGGCAGTGGTTGTCGTGGTGGTGGTGGTGGGAGTAGTAGTGCCGGTGGCGATAGTAACAGTGGTGTGGTGGTGGTGACAGTAGCGACATGTACAAGAGCGACGGTGATAGTGGTGGCTGTGGTGGTGGTAGCAGTGGTAGGGGTGGTGGTAGTGGTGGCAACCGTGGTGATGGTGGTGCATGGTGGTGATGGCAATAGTGGTGGTCGTGGCAATGGCAGTACTAGTGACGGTGGCAATAATGGTAGCAGTACTAGTGACGGTGGTGGTAGTAAAAGTGGTGTGACAGTAGCATAGTGGTAGTGAGTTCATTGTTGAAGAGATCCATAAAGGGTAAGATAAGTAAATAATTACGTTTAATTCAAGTAAATCTAAATCTCATAAAATTTGACAATATTTCATCAAATTTCACACAATAGATACAAATTCAGTCAAATCCCATGAAATTCAATTTAAATTCCTTTTTTTAATGTTCTAAACAACCAAATTTAAGTATTTAAAATGAAATCCTCTCTTAAGGAGGGGGAAAGGAAAAAAGTGAGAAAGGAAAAGGAAAAAAAGAAAAAGTGGTAACTTAAAGTTGAAGGTGTACACGTGTAACTGTAAAAAGAATACCATAAAAGTAATTGCAGAAGAATACGTCAAGTGATACGAACTAGGATTAGTAAAAATGAAGTTAATCCACCAGTGTGACACTTGTCATCAAATGTATTTTGAAAAAAAGAGAGTAGAGAGAAAAAAAAACTCCTTAAGGGTGTTTTTGGATAAAGAATTTTAAGATGTCACGAAACTTAGAATCCCTTCGATCTAAAATCTTTGCATTTTAAAATCCCTTTGCCTAAAATCTTAAAATTTAATGTTTGACAACTTTTGTAGAAGGATATCATATCACAATATTAGTTGTGTATTAAATAAACTTTAAATGAATTGTTGAAATAAAAGATGAAAAGATAGATGATTGAGATTGAAAAACAAGGTGATGAACGGTTAAGAAGAATAGAATTGTGTGTTTAGTAAATTTGACAAAAAAATTGTATAGAGAGGTTAATTCAACTGAGAATCCCCCCCCCCCTCCTCGAGTCCCTCTTTCAAATACTTTCTACAATTTAAAAAAATTTCTCTAGGCCTAATCCAAAAACTGTACTCTCAAGTTTACCTCAAGTACAAGTACCTACCCAACTTTTAAAAAGCGTACCAAATCAGTACCTAAGCTGAGGGAGCACGAATGCCATTAAAAAGTCAGAGGGGTAGGCTTGTCATTATTCAAAAAAGGTGTTTCTACTTAAAAAGTTCAGGTACTGATTTGGTACAGTTTACTTTTCATAGGTACTCTTTTGGTACGGTTTACTTTTACTACTTTTTTTTTTCTTAGCCATTCGATGTGGCACTATCTTAACTGTTTCATTATTTTATCTTCCTTATTTAATCATTAAACTCTCTCTCTCTCTCTCTCTCTCTCTCTCTCTTCTGTAACACCCCAAAACCTAGGTCTAGATTGGTTTCCATGAATTAGCTTTCTACTTTAGTAGTAGTATTTTTCTAAGTGATTATTTTAAAATTTTAGCGACAATTATTATGAGCGGAATCATTTAGGACCTTTGGCAATGTAAAATAAACAATGCGATAATTTATTTATTAGAGTCCTTCAGCGACGATTAACTGAGCAATGTTAAAAAAAAGGAAATTTTGAAATGATAGAGAGAGAGTTGGGGACATAAAGAAGGAACCTTTTTAAGCAATTAAATGAATAATTGTTTGTATATAAGGAAAACAAAATAAATGAGTTAAAAAACAAGAGAAAGAGAGATAGAAGACAGAAAAATAGATAAGAGGAGTATAGAGAGAAACTGTGAGGACAGTCGGCCCTAGAATGGGCGGTGCCCTGATCTGGCAGCCATTACCGGCCACACAAACGGCCACCGGCAATGAATTCCGGCCACGCCCTTCATCGAAAGCCCCGTCCAAGGCCTCTGCACACCACCTACGGCATGCAATCTCGCAAACAGCACTTGTCGTTACCAATTGTGCTGCCATCGTCATTTCCATGAACATGTCGTCGTTATTTCGCTCCAACGGCCACCGACGATCGCTGTGGAGACCTCATTTTTGCGACCATCGCATGGTACTCATCATCTCCAGTCACCACTGCGATTTTCCTTGGCCACCGCGACCTTTAATCGAAGAAATTTCACAGCAAGCCAAAATGGCAATTTCCAATATTCATCCACCACCGCCAAAATCTGCAACCACCGGCGACATCCATAATAAGCTATTAACGTGGGTCCTCAATCGGACTGTCTTGCTACCCAAGCACTGCCCACTGTCAGAGGACATCCTTTGTTCAATCTCAATGGTCGTTCGATTTTCGTCTGCAATTAGATTCATGACTATGGCGTATAATTGATTTTGTGGTATTGACTGTAAAACGTGATTTGGTAGTGGTGTTGTGATTTTTGGTGGCTGTACAATGGTAGTCATTTGGCGACAGCGTTGAAAATGTGGGTGAGTATGTGTAGGAGTTTGTGGGTGGGTGGATGGATATGTGAAATTGTGGTGGTGTAAGTGTGTGTAATTGTTGTGAGGGAGGGTGTATAGCTGTGTTTTGTAAGAGTGTGTTTGTGTGAAGTTGTTGAGTTTAGAGGGAGAGGGAGAGGGAGGGAGGGGGGAGAGAGAGAGAGAGTTTTAATGATTAATTAAGGAAGATAAAATAATCAAATGGTTAAGATAGTGCCAAATCGAACGGCTGTGAAAAGAAAAAGTAGTAAAAGTAAACCGTACCAAAGGAGTACCTATAAAAAGTAAACTATACCAAATCAGTACCCCGAACTTTTTAAGTAAAAATACCTTTTTTTATAATGATAGTCCTACCCTTCTGACTTTTTAACGGCATCCGTGCTCCGTCAGCTTAGGTACTGATTTGGTACGCTTTTTAAAAGTTGGGTACTTCTTTGGCACACCTTCAAACTTGGGTACTAAAGTTGTACTTGTGATAAACTTGAAAGTACAGTTTTGGGATTAGGCCTTTTCTTTAACTACGAATTTTTTTTTATTCAAGTTACTTTCAAATAGTCTGACATATTAAACACTCAAAAATCTTCGAGCATTGCGAAAGTAATTGTTGTAAGATGTTCCTTCAAAGTAAGGAAATTTTTTGGCTGTTATGAGGGTTGTATAAAGATAGCTTTAATGGGTAAATGCTTTTTGACCCCCTGTATTTTAGGGCAGTTGCAATATGGCCCCCTCTAGTTTAAATAGTTGAACTAAACCTCCCTGCACTCATTAAAACTGGACAAAAATGAACGGTCGTAACTGAGCTTGTTGAAATATCACAATTACCCTTCTTTCAAACGCAACATCAAAGACTGTATCAACCGTTCTCAAACCATTCATTTCCCAAAGTTCTCAAACTCTATGCTCCCAAATCTCTTTACCGATTGAAGATCGAAGATCAAGTGAAGATTAAACACCAAAGATCATCGAACAAAATAAATCGTAGATCGACTGAAAGAACGACGAGGGGTACGTGAAGATTGAAGACCGAAAATTACGCAGTAGGAGGTAGGTTTTGTTCCCCTTTTGTCAATTTTATTTTACAATATCACGGTATATGTTGTTCAAAATCACAGTTTACACACCCATTATCCACTGTTAAATTTGTATCAACAGTTTAGGATTTTCAATTAGGATTTTTTGTTTTTAATTTGGGAGTACATTTATGAAATCATTTTATGATGTACATCTCACTAAACACTTTCGATTTAGGAATTAGGGTTTAAAATACTACGTTTCTGTTTAATTTAGTATTTACATTTCATGCAACTTTGCATGTATAAGTTGACATAAAAATGAGACACTTTAGAAAAGCATGTATGTAGGGGACCACAGTGTTTGTTTTGGGGGCGGGGGAGTGCTACCTTTTTGTTGGACCACAATTGCTGAATCTTGCTTATACTGCCTTCATGATATATTTTATTATTACTTTAATAAACTATGCATTTATCTTGAGTGGATGATTAAACATGTCACACACACACATATATATTACAATTAAATGAATATAATTCATGTAGTTTGCCTTAGGGATTTATTATCGTTTAGTAATAAATTTATATTATTTTACTGCAGATAAAATGGTTGTGTTCGACAGAGTAACACTAAAAATCCACTATGGAGGACTTTTTAGTAGTAAACCAAATAGGTCATACCAAGGTGGTTTGATTGAATACATTCATGACTATGACTTAGATTTGGTATCTTATTGGGAGCTAATAAATATCTTAGGGGAGTTGAAGCTAACTAGTTTTAGCCTTCTTCACTATGTCATACTTGGGGTTAACTTTGACCATGGGCTGAGGGCTATTACAGATGACAGGGATGTGGTTGACATGATTAGGTATTATAGGGACACTGGTTGTTTACCTATTTATGTGGAAAGGGTGGATCCTTTAAAAATAGTTAGAGAGGATGGTCAAGCAATTAGATAGGACAATGAAGACGTGGTGGGAGATGTGTTAAGGATTGAGCATGATTAGGGGATGAAGATGTGATTGATGACATGCCTTTGGGTGATGGGGATGTTACTCAGGCTAAGGTGAATGTTGATGTAAATGTAAATGAAGGGGTATATAGTGAGGGTGTAGGTGAAGGTCTAAATGGAGGTGATGAGAATGATGTAGATGGAGGTGTTACTGGATATGATGAGAATATGGGTGTAAATGAAGGTGCTGAAAATGAGGTTGTAAATGAAGATGTCTTAGGTGATGAGGATGTGGACGCTGAAGAATTAGGAACAAATGGTAGTGAAAACACTTCTGGTGTGAGGGATGAAGGGCTTGATCCACTCGAGTTTCATGAAGGATTATAGAGGGGGCATGAAGATGATGATATATTTAAGGGGCCAGAAAGTAGGGATAACATGAATGTGAATATGGATAAAGGAACTGATAAATGGTTCTTTAATGGGGAAGAGTCTGATGAGTTAAAAAGTTTGGAAAGGTCTGAATCTGATGATGGAGATAGACCTAGATACCCAGAATTCTATGCCAAAACTAGTTGGGGTGGGGAAACATGTCCTGACCTAGCTGTTAAGATGAAGTTTCCCAACCCACTAGTGTTTAGGCAGGCTTTGAAGCTACACTGTGTGAGGAAAGGGTATGATTTTGTGTATAAAAAGAATGAGAACAAAAGTATTACTGCTATTTGTAAGTACTGGCATAAAGATCATGGTGAATGTCAGTGGAGAATCCATGCTTCTCCAATTGGCGGTGAGAACACCTTCCAGATTAAGACCTTTTACCAAATACACACATGTGGTAGAGACTTTGACAATCACTTGGTGACCTCTCAGAACACTGCTTAGAGAAATTGAGGGATGATCCTGCTCTAAGCCATATCTGGCGATTAATTGACAATTCGAAGTGCTTTTCTTACATCTTCTTGATAAACCAGCATTTATATATAGATGCAGGAGGATCAGTTTGGGAAGTAAGAAGCCCCTTTGACATCTCTTTATCTGTAATTAATTCTCGATGTGATATATATATATATATATATATATATATATATATATACCTTAAATCAATGAAAAATGTGATTAAAAATGATTTGAATGCAAATGTGAGCAAGTATCAGTTATATAGAGCTAAGAGGAGGGCAAGAGAGTTGATTGAAGGAGATATGAGAATGCGGTATGCCAAGATTTGGGACTATGGGAAGACTTTAGTGAAGTATAATCCAGGGACTTCTTTTTTTGTAGCCACAAAAAGACCTTCTTGTGATATATGACCAGTTTTCAGAGGCTGTTTGTTACTTTTGAAGCTCAAAAGACAGGTTTTGTTAAAGGTTGTAAGCCAATTATTGGGTTAGATGGCTGCTTTTTGAAGACTATGTATGGGGCCAGTTACTTAGAGCAATTAGAAGGGATGTGAATGATAACATGTTACAATTACAATTGATGTAGCTGAAGTAGAAAATAAGAGCTCTTGGACTTGGTTCTGAGGCAATTATTGAGAGAACTTGGTAGAGTGCAGAGAATGGTTGGGTTTTTAAGGGCTTGGTAGAGACATTTAGGGAGTTGTTGCCAATAGCTGAGCATAGATATTGCATGAGGCATTTCTATGCTAATTTCAGAGAGAAGTTTAAGGGGAAGGAGTTCAAATATTGCTTGTGGAATGCATCTAGGGCTAGCAACCCTAATGATTTTATGAAGAAGATGAATTAGCTTAAGAAGATTGACAAGAGCTGGAAAAGCTATTAAGTGGTTAAGTGCATTGGATCCTGCCACATGGATTAGGTCACACTTTGATACAAGTTCAAAGTGTGACATTCTTGTCAACAACCTCATTGAGTGTTTTAATAGCTATATTATGGAAGCTAGAGATATGCCAATAGTGTCTATGATAGAGTGGATAAGGAAGCAAGTGATGACAAAAATAATAGTGAAGAAGATGGGTATGGAAAAGTATGATGGTGTCATTTGCCCAAATATAGAGAACATAAAAGTAGCCTCAAAAGACTATTTTGCATCTTGGTATGGTGACTTGGAGTTTGAGGTTGAATTATTTAGGATGACAAGGGTTGTTGACTTGAGGTAGATGACTTGCGACTGTAGAATGTGGCAACTCACAGGAATCCCTTGCAAGTATGTTGTAGCCTCTATTTATTTGAATATGGAGAAACTATAGAGCTATGTACATCCATACTACAGCAAGAAGACATACCTGGCAGCATACAATAGCATGATGCATCCAGTTCCTAGTGAGTCTGATCTGGAGAAAGCTGAGATTGAACCATTAGCACCACGTTTTATTATAGGAAGCCAGTTGGTAGGCAAAGAAATTAAGGAGAAAGTCTGGTAATGAGGTTGGGGGAGAAACCAGTGTGTCCAGAAAGAGGAGGGTGATGACTTGTGCCAAATGCCTTCAAATTGGGCATAACTTGAGAAACTACAAAGGTCCAATGCACCCTAAGTCAAGGATAGGCAAGCAACACAGTAGGGCCTCAAGTCAGCAGGCATTAGGGGTAAGATTGTTTGTGCTTTTTTTTTTTTTTTAATGTACTTGCTGTTGACATTAATGATTGGGCAGTCTTGTCAATGAATGCTAGAAGATGATTGAATGCTAGTGGAGTATGTGAAGGAGTAAATGCTAGAGTTAATGATGGAACAACATTTGTAAGTAGTATGTAGATTTGGCCTTGATGTTTAACACACTGACTAAAGCATACTAGTTGCTAAGAAGCATACTAGAGCCTTATGTGCAAGATTTGGTGCCAAGAAGACTGTAATCCCATGATGGCAAGAAAAAGCTACAACTGCTATTGCTTCTTCTTTTACTGCTGCTGCTAACTCAATTGTTGTTGCTCCTGCTGTTGCTACTGAGGAAGTTGCTACACCTGTGAGAAAAGATACTGCCACTATAACAAGATTTGCTGCTGCTAATGTAGCCATAGGTTACCTCCTGTTTTGGATACCTGGTACTGTAGGCAGCTCTGTGCCCACTCCTACTGCAAATGAAGCAATAAAGATTGGCCTTTGTGGAGACAGCAAGGGAGAAGATTAGGATTGATGCTGCATTAAGAAAAAAAAAATATATTGAAGCTACTAAGAAGAAGGTTTCAACTAAAAAGACCTAGTTTTAGCAAGTCTGCTATTTGTAAATGCTGTTTTATCGTTTGGGTTGTTGTTTAGGCAGACTCTTGGCATGTGGACATACTTTATTTTGGTTGTGTGAAGTAGTGAAGTGAAAGTACACTTCTTTTTGCAGATAGGAGTACTTTATGGTGTTTGACAAGGTGTAATTTGACCATGTGGATTCAACTCAGTCTTGAATGAAAATTTTTGTCCAAGTTGCATTATTTGACCTTGTTTTTTTTACGTTAGCTTTGAAATTTGTTGTCCAGCTTGTAATATTTGACCAAGAGTACTTCATGCCTTTCTTTGCACACACACAAAAACCACCCTGCACAAACACACTTCCAACAACCTTCACAACCACACTTCCAACATCATTCACAACCACACTTCCAATAGCTTGCACAAACACACTACAACAGCTTGAACATACACAATATAACAGCTTGCACACACAAAAAACAACTTGTACAAAACGTTGATTAATTTTAGGAAGCATTGCTTACAAGTTACATTCGAAGTACATCATTCTTAGGTTACAAAAATGCCCAAACATACAATGGGAACATGCAGTTTGCCCCCCTGTACTTTACTCAACATTGACTTAACTAAATCTTAAGCACTGTCACAAGCATCAACATCACCCAACTTGCAATCGCGAGCTTCTTGTACAGCTTTGCCCTCCTGCGTGTTATGACCAGTTCTTTCTCGACCTTGTTTGTGCGATTGAGCAAATCAGAGACCACCGCCCTACCCCTTTGGCACATAGGTGGGTCAACCCACTGAAAATATTCATAATTCTTTTGAATTTACAATGAACTAATAGTTAAGATTATGAGCCTATACAAACAATTGCTAAGTAAAAATACATACAAACTTAAACATTATACATACCCCATATAGTGCACAACCATAAAACCTTCTTCCAAAGTTCGCAAATGTATATGATGTCCTCACAGGAGCCAAAACACCACAGTAGCACACTCTAACAACCATAACATTCATGCGACCACGACCTTCTTCCATTTGCAGGTTTTCTAGGGTTTGCAAATGAAGTGAAATGAAATTGGTGACTTTTTGGGTATTTTTGCAAGTATTTAACATTTTATCAGGTCAAAAGGATAGTTTGGTCCTAAAAATACAGGTTCTGGGCGCTAAACACTTCCCGTCCAAAAACTGTGTTAACTTGGATGGAAACCGTCTATTTTGCCTAGTTTTGATGGGTGCAAGGGGGGTCTAGTTCAACTTCTTAAACTAGAGGGGAGCATATTACAACCGCCTTAAAATATATGAGGTAAAATAGCATTTACCCCTAGCTTTAATATTCATATGACCCAATTAATTTTTGTTAAATATTTTTAATAATTTTATTTAATGACACTAAAAAAAGTACTGTTAATAGAACAATATTTAACGATTACTATTAATTATTACTTTACAAAAGATTATAGTTATATCAGAAGAGTCAAAATTTATTCTGGAATAATGCCGAGCGATTCGAAAAGTAATTATTGCAATTAAAGCCGAACAACTTTTTGGAAATATCCCTAAGCCCAGCGTTGTGCGTTAAAGTATTTATTATTTACTATTACTGTTACCTCCGTCGTGTTTCAGCGACGCCTTAACCCCACCCCTCATTTCGGTGCATTTCCGTCACTTCTCCGCCCCTTTACGCCGCCATTGCCACCCATCACCACCGCACAGCCATTCCTCTCACCGCCGTGCGACCGTCGTGCCACCTTGAACTGTACCCGGCCCTCTAGGGTACGCCATTTTCTTCAATTGCGGGTATCGTTTATCTCTTATATCTACATCACGTGACAGAGATTATGTTTTGTCTGCTGTAATCTATGTAAGTACATGAAACTGGTTTAGGGTTTAGTACTTACTTTCTAAAGTAACTATTAGACCGCCGGCTGTGTTTAGGAGATTCACAATCTAGCGATGCATATATACGAATGATGAGGAGTAATGGAAAGGTGATTTGTAGAGCGCTTTTAGGGCACTAGTTAATTTATGGGGAGTTGCTTGTGCAGTGTGTTTTAAGCTGATAAGACCATACATATGAAGATCATATTTGTACATAGCTAATATATATTTCGGATAGAAGATTGAGAATTTCTGTTTCCGCACCATATTATACTAGTCCATGCTCTCATTTGTAGCTAAAAAGTGCATTAGAGACAAGCCACTAAAATTTTTAGTGACCAATGAGGTGTGGACAAACATATGTTGGTGTGAAAATAGACATTCCCTTGAGAGATTTTACCTTTTTATTCGTTTTTGTAGCAGTGATATTGCAAGTTCTTGCAATTTGCAACAATTTTGTTCTAACATGAGAACTTTCTTTGAAACCATGTTATGCTTTAGCAAGTCTTAACAATTTAAGCTTAGTCTCCTAAGAAATATATACGCATGATTTGCTGATTACCACTGCCTAGTAGTTCTTGTATATATTCTATTTCCAGCGACACATGATCCTGCATAACCTATTCACTCTGTACTATTAAAATCACCAACACTTAACTAAAAGTTAAAGTTGGACTAAATGTGTGAATAAGATTAAAAAACGAAGTTGCATGCTTCCTCATTAAGGTTAGCTCCTAAATTAGGTTCTTACTCTCAAACATCATGAATCTTAAATTATGAAGTCAATCAGAGCAACAATGTAACTCTAAATATCAAGTATAATCTATTTATATCTAATAGCAACACAACCGAGTCAGAAGTTATTTCACAACATTATCTGATATTGTAAAAGAAACAACTCTTATTTGCGAAACACATGATAGAGTAGGTGAGTAGCTTGTTTTGCAGACTTGGGTATGTTTAGTATCTTCTGTAAAAAAATAATTTGAGTTTTCAGAGTCAGAGTAAGAGAATGACGCTGCAGAAGCCATTATTTAATTAGCGTCATAACTTCGGCCTGAGCTGAAACATCATATTTGTTGCCATGGCACAAACATCTGCTCTTGAAAATGAAAACAAATTAATTGCAAGAAGTTCATATGAACAAACATGTCTTAGCGGGCATTTATTTACCCTCTTTTTCTTAAGCTGCAAGTTTCACTCTCTTAGAGTGTTGCATCACATGCGCTCCTTCACTAAATGAATTAAACGGGTGCTACCCTCATTTAGTGTTATTAATGATAAGATATAAGTTGATTTTAGATACTTAGATCGACTTTTACCCTTCCTGTTTTATTGACCTTTTCTTTTGTTTGTTTCATTTAAGTCTTTCTTTTTTTCCTCCAAGGATCTTTAGAGTGTGATTTATACGATAAATCAAGTATATATGTGTGTGCAATAGCCCACCAGTTTAAGGGCGGTTTAATCGGGATGAAATCTATAAGCAGCTGAGTCAGCAAACTCGGTTGGCTCTGTAAAGAATCTTTAGGCTAAACAGAAGGAATATATGAGACACATAATAGAGAAATTACTTTTAGTGCTGTTTGGGATTGATTTTGAGATGGTCAAATCTGATTTAGTCTGGATTAAATCAGGTTGATAGGTGTTTGGCAAACATAAAGAACTGATTAAATCAGCTTTCTGAAGCCCAAAAAACTGATAAAATCATAATCTAAGAAAACAAAGGTTATGGATTGATCACTTTTCCGTGGTATAATCAGGTTTGAACAAGTAAAGTACCAGAATACCCCTATTAGTTACAAATCCCTTTAGTACCTTGTCAAAATACTAAACTTTCGGCCATTTTGCCATATTGAAACTACTTTTAATACTTTTTATCCAAACATCATCCATAGCTTAAAGCGAATTTTGCAACAGATTGCTTAAAGCTGATTTTAAAAATTGATTAAGATTTAATTTGAAATTTGCTTTTATGAATCAATCCCAAACAAGCTCTTTATAAAATCTTCAAATTTAGTGAACAATCGTACGAGAAAAATGAAGTGTTTAAGGAAACTTCTTCTCCCAAAAGATACGTTATCCTATTGGGGAGGGCAGATGTAAAGTAGTATTTCAATGTTTGCTTCAGAGAACTAGACTGAATCACGTAAAGTTTCCATCTTCTATATTGTGAAGCTGAGAATTTTGGCTTTCCTGTTGTTAGCCGCATGTTGTAGCTTTTGCTGAGGTACAAAGAAGGAAAGTATTGTGACAGAGACAGGAAGTTTAAGTCGAAGGATCAATAGAAACGGAGTTTGTGATATGTTCCATAGCACAGAGAACTTTGAAGCAATATCGGCTATCACCTAAACAACAAACCACTCGATTTATGTGTTTCTATATATGGTTTGCTTTAGAATATTGCACTTGGTGTTACGCCAATGACTTTTGTGGCAGGTTTCTGTCTAAGACTCGGATTCGCCTGTTCACCATTTCTTAGGATATTGGGATGGCTCAAAACTATTATGCTTTAAAATCATAGGTTAACATATCATCGGATCTGACGTTCAAACCAACTTAATTCTCTGGCTGACTGCCTAAACTTGTCTTTCAGCCTGCAATTTACAGAAATTGTTTTAGTTATTCAATTCAGCTATAAAATATGGTTGGACCGGTACTATTGTCCCACATGGTTTGCTGTTTGACATTTGGCAATGAAAAAAAAAAAAGCTAAATCGGTTTTTGCTCTATACTCGTGTATTTGTTAATGCAGTTTTTGTATACAAATGTAGACATGAGAGAGGAGAGATATGGTGTTTTTTGGTGGTGGTTTCATTTTGATTTTGGTTGGAAGCAGGGGATGGGTGGTGCAGTGCTTGTGCTGATTTTTTTTTTTTTTTTTTTTTTGGGGGGGGGGGGGGGGGGAGCTGGCCGGGTTGGTTTTTCCAAATAAAAAACCAGTGATGTAAATAGAGATGCAGTCTGTTCAGTATCTTGAACTAAAAACGACGTGGGGTGGGGGGGTGGTTGGGTTCGGGGACGAATTAGGGTCTTCTGCAGTTCATTGCTTAAAGCCGTGCCTAAGTTTATCTTTAGCGACGATTTTTTACTAGTGCTGATTTTGGGAACTGCTCCGCTGCAGAAAATCCAGATCCAAAATAAAACCTGGACAGGAAGAGACTTATCCCAGGTATTCCTGTATCCTCTGTCCTTAAATTGTGAAGAGGAATATTTTGGAGTAACACATGTGGCATGGAGGTTGTCAGTATGTCTTTCTCATTCAACAAGCCTAGCCAGACCTCCACAGAGTGGGGTTCTAGTTCAGACTTTTAAAAGAGGGAGTCCTCTTCTCGAACATGTTCCTTCCAATATAAAGTGCTCCTTTCCTCTTTGGGCATGTCCCTCATTTTGAATTATGGGAGTCCTTTCTTCCTTTTTGGACATTTCCCTATTCAGTTCTGGCATCCACGCATGTTCCTTTACATGTTAAAGTACTCCTGTTCTTTTAAAGAAGATCCTGTTTCCCGTTTGGGCAGAGACCTTTTTTCAAAAGTAACTTATTAGAACGCACAACATGTTTCACCTACATGAGGGAAGAAAGAAATTAAAAGCTCAAATATGTGAAGGAAATTTTTATTAAGGGGCAAAATTGGCAATAATTTAGGGCTGGTAACTTGTTGACTAGCAACATGGTCCCTTTAAAGAAATGGTGGATATGAATAGAATCTGAGTCAATGTTGTATTATGGCTTATCCTTCGTCGGTTGGCTGTGTGTTGCGATAACCGCACTTTTTGAAAGAAATCCTCAATGCGGTGAGAGATTCAAAGTGGTTATGTTTGTCAGCTTGATGGCTCTCATGGTGGTATAGGGGGAAATAAAGAAAGATAATTATGTCGAGTCATTATTTTTCATGGTTAGAGTATAAATAGTTGATGGTGCTATAATCATTCAGCATGTACTCTATTCTAGCTATAAGTATGTTACATTGTCATCCTGTTCTGCTACGTTAACTTGCTATGGTACTGAGATGGCTAAGGTTTCCTGCTTTATACTTGAGTTTTTCCACTTACACATTTCTAAGGATTGAATGATTTAGGCAAGATTATCAAGAGATGGATGAGAATAATGAGGCAAGTGAAGAACTTGAGAGTGTAAGTAGCGATTCGTTTATTGATGATTCTGATGAGAATGAGCTATCGACCTCCGGACAAGAAGATGGATTGCTTCTTGAGGCAAGAAACGTTGACCTTTCAATTTATATCTTCCAGTTAACTTTTTAAATACAGTGATCAGAAAATAAAGTTTGAGTTTACTTGCAGTATTGGTGTTCATGTTTTGGATAAAAATCACGATGCTTTACCTTTCTTCCTTTTTGTCATCGTGCAGGAACCATTGACTGAGAGAGAAATTGAAGAGCTAATTGCTGAGCTCTTGGAAGTTGAGAGTAAGGTATTTATCTCTTCTTCAATCGAGACCGTATTTCTATTTCATGTTGACTTCTCCTTCATATCGGTTTCTCCTTTTTCCTTTCCCTTGCTTCCAATTCTTCTACTCTGGCTTTTAGGCTGCAGAGGCCCAAGAAGCACTCGAGGATGAATCACTAGCGAAAGTAGAGGTTGAAGTTAGAGAGGAGTTGGCACAGTCTCTTAGCGGGGATGATGTTAGTTAGTCAGTCACGTGCTTCTTCCTTTTTCCTAAGTTCCATCCCTCATTTGTACTTCTGACACTTGATCTATTGTGCATAGCTGGAGAAAGCCGTTGCTGCTGAAATGGCAGCTCTTAAAGAAGAGTGGGAAGCTGTGCTTGATGACCATGAAACAGAGAGTGCTCACTTGTTGGTCTGCTTCTTTTTTAAAATTTGAGTATATCTTTTCTACTTATTTTCTGCCTCTTCTACTCAGTATGGGAGTATTTCATTGCCACCGTCGTCATGGTTTATGCTTGTTTTATGTTTCCTTTTTTTTTCTTCCTAATTCTGTGTCTCTTACTGTCTTTAGTCCATATTAGTGCTTGATGTTTATTGGATTTTTTTTTCCTTTCTTAGAATCTCAATTATGTGTTTTAGCTCTTAGTTTATTTGTTGATGTATGTCAATCTTGCTCTAGTGGTGAGCTGCCTCACTTTTAGGTTCTGCCTTTCTTGAGTTCCTGGCTGGTGCTTGGCTTGTTGGGATTTTTCGTAACTGCAAAGAAGATAATGACAAGGATATGTATGTTTAGTATACTACATAGCTCTTACTTATTGTCTTTATTTTTGGGGCTGAACATAGTATACTGCACTTTCATGTTTTTGTGAATAGATTCCAGTTGAAATCTATGATCAGGAAATAAAATTTAGAAATTTCTTTTAGACGATATACAATTAGGCAAACAACTGCAGCTAAGACTTGTTGGCTACATCTAAATTCTAAAAAAACTTGTTTGCCACATCTAAGAGAAAACATTTTTGGTCAGACGAGACTGGGGGAAATATACGTGAAGTGAGTAGATAGCATGCTCTCTCTGTTTCCTTCTATGGTCCCTCTTAGACCAGATAGTGTTCTTTCTAGCTAGACTGATATACCAATGCCCCCTGTTATTTATTCTTCTACTTCATCTGCATGACACTTATTGGGTCATCTAATTACCTGTAGAAGGTGGTCTTGTTTCAAGGTTCCCCATCGGATCAGCTATGCTCCTAATCTTTTCAACAAATGTCTAGAGCTGCCTCTTCTATTCAACATACATGACACCCGGAAATCACATCTAGTAACTTACAAAGTGTTCTTTTGTGTCCGGATATGTCCTGGGAATCAGGCATGACTTTTGAAGGCTTTTGCATTGGTTGCGTTGTGTTAATTGAGAGAAACTTCATGGATTTGTGCTGAACAGAATATACACGTTTCCTACATATACAATAACCAAATAACCCTTGAGCAATAGACTCGTTTTAAACACCCCCTCATTGGAGGACAGATATCCGTCATGGCCAACTTGGTAAACTTATTTTTCACTTGATTAGCAGCACGGGATTTTCTGAACAAATGCAAGCTGATCCCTGGATTGAAAAGAGCCTGTCTCAGTTATCTGCTTTAGAAGCTTCTCAATTACCATGACTTTCAACTTCAATGTGCTTGGTTGGTTCAAGGAAAACGAGATTGGAAAAAGCAGAATAAATATTTTTTTTTTGGGGAAACAACTTTCTGAGCGATGTCTTGTGCAGACTTGTTATAAGGTGTGAATTGCATAGGATTAGATATCTTAGAACCGGGTTCACACAAAAAGTTCTGAACCCAAACCAATTCACAAGTGGTGATATTCTGATTCAGCACTTGACTGTAACACTGCCTTTTGCTTCTTACTCTTGATGAGTGGAGCTTTCTTAAGATACTTGAGTATAGGAATCACAACATCCCAGTGAGTTGAGTGAGGAGCTGGCAATAACTGAGGCACAACACTCATGGAGAAAGCAGTTACACACTAAACTTTGATTTACCTTTGGAGAAAAAAGCAATTCTCCTCCATCAACTGTAGGCTTGATTTGATGTTGGGGTCCATTAGTGTCTCCAAAGGTTTGGAGCCCAATTGCTTCGGTCAGTAAATCCAAGCAATATTCTTCTGAGAAAAACAAAACATCGAGCCAACTCAACGCCAAGGGAGTGCTTCAGCTTGCACAGATTCTTTGTTCGATAGTTACCCCATAATATCTCTTCAATGAATTAGTCCCCTGCTTATGATCTCTAATAAAATTATGACCCCCATAAACAATCTGCAATATGTGATCCACGCTAGAATGACAGTTTATGTTTGGTTTGAACCATAAAGATCCAAATTTGGTACTGAGTTAACCCAAAGCTAGTGATTCTCTATTTCCCAAACTTGCTCTAGGAGACTGCTTTAAACTACGAAGATTTCTTCAGCTCATATACCTTGCCACACTCCTCTTGAGCGAAAAGCCCAGGTGGTTGCTCCTTATAAGCTTCCTCATGAAATTTCCATGCAAGAATGCATTCTTGACATCCAACTGATACAAGGGCCAACTGTTAGAAGCAACTAAGGAGATAAAAATGCGTACATAGGACATCTTGGAAACAGGAGTGAATGTGTAAAGATAGTCAACACCATATGTCTGGGAGTATCCTTTTAGCTACCAAACAGGCTTTCAAGAGATCAACTGAAGACATCACAAGTCTCACTAAAATCCATGGCTCCCATTTCACCCTCCATAGCAGCCCACCATCCAGGACGAGGAAAGGCTTCAGATTGGGTCTTAGGAACTCCATGAAAGCTTATGACAGAAACAAAAGATCAAAAAGTAGACAACTGATTATACGACATGAAGTTAGAAATGGCATGCATAGTACAAGTAATCTTTCCTTTGGGAACAGAAACACAAAAATATGAATCACTGCTTATTGAATTGGACAAAACTGGAGCTGAAGGGATATTAGCTGGAGCCGAGGACGAGTTGTGGTGGGGTAACAGGTGGAGAAAACTGGATGAATGATGTATTTTGGGTGACTTTATCAAGATACTGAAGTTCAGACCAGGGCTGTGAAAGAACAAAGAAAGAACGAGCCAGATTAGTAGCAATGATACTCTTTCTGAGTTCAAGAATATCCAAGATAAATGTATTTAACTGCACGAGCATTTTGACTTGGAAAGACAGCATGATGATCTCTCTAAAAAAGTATATGTATCCTAACATGGACTCTTCGGTTGGTGAAGTACCCGTGTCGGATAGACACTTGGACATGGGGTGTACATCTCATAGGATATGCCATTATGATCCTATAGCTAATTAGTAGTTGCTTTGAGTAGATAAGTGTCCAAACCAAATGCATCACATAAAACACTTCAAAATAACTAAAAAGTTTATGCTTTTGCCGTGTCCCCGTGTCTTGCAAAAAAGACGAAAACACAAAAGTAGAGTCCATGTAACATAGTATGTATCCAAAAGACTCTTCAATTGAAAAGTGGTTAACTAGGACATTAGACTAAGGTAGCGTTTGAAAACACTTCCAGTTTTGCTTTTCTGTTTCCAAAAAAACAAAAAAAAAAGCCAGTTTAGTTTTTACAAAAACAAATGGGTGTTTGATACTTTGATCACCCGGTTTTTTTTTGTGTTTTTTCTTTTAGGTGTTTGATTACCCAATTTTTATTTTGAGTTTTTTCTTTGATGGTGGTTTGCGGTGGCAGTGGCCAGTGGTTGGCGGCCGGTGGCAGTGCCGGCCAGCGATGGTAGCGGTGGTACTCTGTGGTGGTGGTCTCAAAATACCCAAAAAAATGTGCCCTGTTTTAAATTGGTTTTCAAAACGAAAATGTGTGCCAAATGCGTTTATTTTTCCAGTTTACAAAATTGGAGAAAAAATTTGAAAAATAAACGATTTCAAACAGAGCCTAAGTAAGGAAGCTATCTATCCAAAACTGAAGAAGGCATTCTGTTAAGTAAGTGACATGCTGTCAACAGCTGAGTTGCAGGAAATTGCATCCATGGTGACACTTCACTCTCATAACCGCGCTCCTTTGATCCCTAGCTAAGAGCTCCAGGGGGTTGCGTCTTAAGTTAACATCCCATCTGCTGGACACACACACGGGGAACAAGGTGCTGGAGGGACAACTGACTAAGGGGTACGCTGAAGCTGATGATACTCTGCCTAGGATATGGTAATCATCCTATCTAGAGCAGCTGTAGGAGAGCTGAAGGAAATGAAAGCTGGCTAGGAAGAGAGAAAATCTGGCCTGGAGCTGGAGAGACAAACTGACTAAGAGGGCATCTGACTAGGATTTGGAGCAGCAACTGAATGAGAACCGAGAACTCTGATTCTGGATTTTGTTCATCTGAGGACATGGAGACTTATGGTACTTTGCAGTGAGGACACAAGTTATCAGTAGCCTGGCACTGGTCCGATCACCAAAAACAAGCACCGGATGTTGCACAACCACCGCACAAATAGGTGCACCATACATGTCCAACATTGCTGGCTGTTGTGTTATAAAGCAAATCTGCAAGATTTTGTTCTGTGCCACTCACTTCGAAGTCCACAAATTGCATCTAGAAGTCGGCAACCTGATTTTTTGTTAACTAGTCTTTCGGTCCCCTGAGGCCACGAGTTTTGCAGCTTCTTGCAATCTTGCTGGCCACAAGCTATAATGTTAACTACAAACAGAAAGAGATTATTTAGGGGCTATTTGGTCATTGAACACAAATATATAATATCTTTGTGCTCTGTTCGACTCACATGAGAAAAGTTTCTCTCAGTTAACATGGTATAGAGCCCTAGGTTTTATCTGAAGGGCATTCGACCACACCAGTACCAGCTTCTCCTCCTTCCGCCACCTCCAACCACTATCTATCACCTTGCTGTAGTCACCAAACTCCTTGTGGCAGCCATCGAGGCATCTTCCAGCCTAACAACTCAGGACTTCCATCCCTCTTGCTGTCATCTTGACTATCCCACCATAAACAAAAAACCCGGACCGTGACCATGATCCGTACTATACCCATCATCACAACAGTCCACCAAAACTTCCTGCATCATCGGCAAAACACACCACACCCTTTGCATCACCACCAGAACCGTCTATTTGCCGCTTGTCTGGTGCTGAAATATAGAATTAGCTGCTACATTATTATTGGACAATATGATGGTAGTCATAAGTTTAATTCAGCCTCCTTCCACCAAATTTGGTATACCTTTGTACATGCAAAAGAAGATATGTGAGTGAATTTAGTTGCTTTCTGTTGTTTCTTTCATTGCTTTGATTTGGTGTTATGTAAGTTTGGCTCGTTTGCTATGGTAGTGTGTTGACTGTACTGCTTTTTGAATTGAGTTGTTGCCTTTGTTTCATTACCGGTACACTACACTTGCAATATCATCGTGATTATGACACAGTATCATTTATTATGCACTTGTTCATGATGGTGGTTGTGTCTTATATTGTGTTTGCTTTGTAGATAGTGATTCTCAACTGATATGATATCATCCGAGGATGGTTCATCTTGGGCAACATCTAGGAGTTCAAACCCTGTTGTTTTTGAGTTTGTTGCTTCTCGATTGACCTGTTGAATGCTAAGTGGAATTAATAATTATTAAAGGAAGAATCTTGTGGCTAAGTCATTGATTCAGCGTAATGAAGACTATCATCTTAAGGTGGAGAGATGACATGAGTAGTAACCAATTAGGATAAGAAGATGCAGCAATTTCACTCGGATGTGCGATTTGATAAGGATAAGGTTGTTGCCTTAGTGTCTCATCTTAATACAGTTCAGGAGGTAGGGAGGAGGTAAGGGGGTGCTGTTGCTGAGTTATAGAGTGGCAATTTGGCCCAGAAAGGTAAGAGATCTCTTGTCGACTAATTTGGTGATTTCAAGAAAGCTTTTGACTAGTGGAACGATGAGAGCAACTTGCAGTTTTGGGGTACCTAGCTGGTTTTGTCCCAGATACTGAGCATGTTAGGTCCAGGTGTTGGATGGTGATAGAACACCGAACTTCTCTGCTACTATCACTAAGATTCTGCGTGTACCTTAGCTGTCTAACATGGATCAGGCCCAAGGGATTTAGGATACCAGTCTGCTCTTGCTACTTGGTCACAGTGAAGATTGCACAGTTGTAATATGTTGGAGCAGGTTTCATTTGGCAGGCACTCGGTGAAGGATAACAAGTATCATATTGTAAATTGGCATCTTTTGTAATTGGTCTGGAGGGCCGGGCTTCACGAACTTGAGGTCTTTCAGTACGACGCTTCTTAGAAAATAAGTTGCAGGCTGGAAGGAATGCAAGGCTGTCCTATAATTAAGTATGGTGGTCAAGGTCTTATTTTTATACTTTATATATATGATGATTGAGCAACAAGGTCAGTGTTAGGTTCTAGAATAGTTATGGCTTTTGAGGGGCTTTCTAGGTTGCTGTGGACAGTACCTTGCTATCATTGTTTTGGGCACTTAGTATACTATGATTGAAGGGTGCATCGAAAATTGAAAAAGAAAATAACACGAAGAAAGTGTGAAGAAAAACTTTAGAGTCTTACTAATACATCCTACTCTAGGAATTTCACCTAATAGAGAGCTCAATGGAGTCTCATCTTAAAAAAAAAGCAAGCAAATCTGCTGGAAAAAATTCTATTCAAGTTCAACTAACTTTCCTTAAGAGCTTGCTTATGTAGGTTTCTCTTGTAGAGAAAGGATTCCAAAATGTATAAACTATAGTTTTGCTTCTTTGTTCAGGAGGCTACGAGAAACTGTGTTAACACCTTCTGTTCCCATGGAGCTTTGGTATTTGGCCTTTTTTTATGCATTAAGTGGGTGATGTCATTTTAGGTGTGATCTTCATAGAAGGGATGCAGGTGAGTCTTTGAGGATGTGCTTTTCACATTCGTTCTTTTACTGGGTCAAGGAAACTTGAATTAAGCCTCTTACGGCTTTTAGAGACTTTGTATCGCCTATTTAGCTGTTTATGTAATTGTGTTGTTCCTCCACTTTCGGCCCCTTTCATATGCAAACCCCCTCTTTTGTTGTTTTTTCTTATACTGATACTGCCACTTACTGAAAGTTAGTGAAGTAAAAAAAGTTGTTTCCCAAATGCACCTTTTTCAGTAGAAGAGTGAAGAAGAGGTGGCATTTGGTATCAGACAAGCTTGAAAGCATGGCTTCTGACGTGGTAAGGTCATTGAAAGGAGGTAGTAAAATTATATACAATGTCGAGAATACACAGTTTTGGGACTCTGGGGAAGGGGGAGGAGGAGAGTGGGAGGAAGCTTTTTTTGTGACTGATAGGAGGGAGTTGTTGAATGGTGTACCATGGGGAACTTAGTGGAGGGAGAGTCTTATTTAAAGGAGTGTAGAGGTAATTTCTGGGCTGATCCTGTGGACGAGTTAGGGCCCATGAATATGGTTCATAAAAGCAGATTTAAGGGGCTTGGAGGGGAAGGGGGGCGGTTTCTTATGACTGATTGGAGGGCATTGAGTTGTGTACCATGGCAGGGATGCGAACTTCAGAAATTTAGTTGAGGGAAAGTCTAATTTTAACGAGTGTAGTGGTGATTTCTTGGTCTCTGCCCTTTGAATGAATAAGGGGCCATGAATGAGATTCATTAAGGCAGATAGGAAGGAAACATGACATACCCCTTAGATGGACAGCATGCTTGTTTGAGCTAATTTCAGAAATACTTGTTCATATGTTTAGTGTCTCTTAAATATGGACGCCAGGATTTAAAATTTTTGGCGGAGCACATCTTATACGCGTTAATAAAAAATAGGTCTCTGATTTAATGAATTTGATTTTATGATAATTGTAAATATCTTTTGCTGCTTGGCATATAATTAAAATATGCCTTATTTAAACAGGAACAGCTTGATGGTGCTGGTATTGAACTTCCAAACCTCTATAAGTGGATTGAGAGTGAGGCTCCTAATGGTTGCTGCACAGAGGCATGGAAAAAGAGAACCCATTGGGTTGGATCTCAGGTCACCAGCGACCTTACTGAATCAGTTGCAGATGCAGAAAAGTATCTCCAAATCCATAGGCCAGTGAGAAGGTATGCTCTTCTGCCCATTTGCTGCCAGGCTTTCTTCAGGGGAAAGGCTAGTTTTGAAGTTGGTAATTCATTTTGTGGTTCAGGCGGCACGGTAAAGTTTCAGAGGAGGGAGCCAGCGGTTTTCTTGGTAAAAGATTTGCTGCTGATGAGTGCAGGACAGCTGTAATAGAAAACTCGCACGTGGATTGGTGCTCTTTCGAGAAAATGATTTCTTCTTCTGCGGAGAGTCTTTCATTTGGCAGTGAGCACTGGGCTTCTGTTTACAAGGCCAGTACTCCCCAGCAAGCTGCTGAGTTGGGGCTTAATTTTCCTGGCGTAGATGAGGTAAGGTAGTTTAATAGACTATTATTTCTATAATAATAATTTGAGAATAACTTACTTGAGCACTTGTATGTCTAGTCCTTGAATCACAGCATCTTAAGTTATGAATTTTTTTTTTCTGTTGCTCCTTTACTAGTACAATAGTACCGATTGTATTACAGCTCTAAAGATTTACCCGTCCTTGGAATTTAGCTACAGTCAATATTGGTACCTAGGCCTGCCTTTTGAACAATGATGGTGACCTTCAAGTGGAGTTTGGAGAGCAATATAGGACATGAAGGAAAGTGAGAGCTGGTCCCTCTCCGAAAGCGTGGCCGAAAGGACAGACTAGGAATAGCCAACTTGGGTCTCCTACCATTTTATTTTAGCTTAACAGTCGGTGCAATAATCAACAGGAGCTGAAATATCATGCAAAAGCCTTAATAAAAGTATCTACCGCTCAAGCTTTAGGCTTGAGAATGCCTCCTGAAGTAGGATTTCAAAGGATTTTTAACCAAGGACGTCAACATACTCGGCCATTCTAGTGCTCTTGCAAGGGATTAAGTTTGGTAAGAGCATAAGAATTGAGGTTGAAGATGCTAAGAGGAGGGATGCAAAATTATCTTAAGTAAACTTGTGAAACGAGAAGAAACCATCATGATCCTTTTTGACGACTCGAATTTGCAAGTTTTGTAATCTGGTCCTTTTTGAGATGTTATAAACAAAGATCTAAATTTGTAGGTAGTATTTCTGGAGGCTCAAGTGGGTTCACAGTGTATATGATGAATGATTCTGGAGAAGATACCTTAGCTTTTACAATGAAATTTGATGGTAGCAGACTTTTTTTTTTACCAAAAGAGAGCCACATCTGATTCTCTATTACTGGTTTACTTTGTTCAGCTAGAATTTTTCCCCACGAGGAGAGAGAATCATGGAATCGGTACAAGCATCTAAACACACAACATTTAGCATCTATGTTACATGGAATCTATAAAAGTTTCGGGTTTGGATATATGTCCAGCAATCACTTTGTTTATACAAATTGTTAGTACCCGTTAAATGAAATATCGTTTATGTAAAATACATTGCTAAGGTTTGTAAG
>JAVXUP010003390.1:67500-71393 GCA_033070095.1 Escallonia herrerae | reverse complement strand
TTCACCACATACTTAAAGAAAAGTTGCGCTGTGTCTTCGGCTGAGCAATACTTGGGTGTTGCGATAAAGCTCGCATACTTGCTAAACCGATCAACGACAACAAGAATTGTGCCTAAGTCTTCAACCTTCGGCAGACCAGTGATGAAATCCAATGACACACTCTCCCACGGTCTCTTGGGGACCGGCAGCGGCTGTAGTAACCCTGCCTTCTTCTTACGCTCCACCTTGTCCTGCTGACAAGTAAGGCATGTTTTCACATACTCTTGCACTTCATCCCCCATTTGGGGCCAGTAGTAACCTTGTTGAAGGAGAGCTAATGTTCTTTCTCCTCCGGCATGGCCTGCCCAAAGGGTGTCATGACATTCTCGAATCAATGTTCGTCTCAGATCATCAACTCGGGGAACGTATACCCGTCTTCCTTTGGTCATCAGCAAACCATCTTCTTGCCAAAACTGTCGAGTTTTACCGCTCTCGATCAGTTTCAGTAGTTGTTGGGCAACCGGATCCCTGGTAAGGGCCTTCTTGATCTTCTTTCCGATGTTGATGGCAACTCGGCTATCTGCTCTAACAATAGCATTCATGGCCATCAATGCTACCTGATCTAGTTCGGCTCTCCTGCTGAGGGCGTCTGCTACGCTGTTGGTTGAGCCTGTCCTGTACTCGAGCATGAAGTTGAATTCTGCCAAAAGTTCCTGCCACCTGGCCTGTTTCGAAGTGAGCTTAGATTGACTCAAGAAGTGGCTCACTGCAGTGTTGTCCGTCCGCACTATGAAGCTAGAACCAAGCAGGTAGTGCCTCCAAATTCTGAGACAGTGTACTACCGCGAGCAACTCTTTCTCATGAGTGGTGTAGCGACGTTCTGCTTCGTTGAGCTTCCTACTCTCATATGCCACCGGGTGGCCTTCTTGCATTAGAACCCCTCCTAGTGCAAAGTCAGAAGCATCTGTATGAACTTCAAAGGACTTCGACACATCAGGGAGAGCAAGTACCGGATCTTCAGACATAGCCTGCTTCATAGCCGAGAAGGCCGATTGACACTCCTTGGACCATTCCCAAACATTGCTCTTCTTCAAAAGTTCGGTTAGGGGATGGGCCATTCTCGAATAATCTCGGACAAACTTCCTATAATAGTTGGTCAATCCAAGGAAAGATCTCAGTTCTGAAACATTCGTTGGCGGCTGCCACTCCTGTATCACTTGAACTTTACCTGAGTCCATCCTTATCTGACCCTGTTCTATCACATGGCCCAAGAATTTAATCTTGGTCTGGGCAAAAGTGCATTTCGACAGCTTCACGTATAGCTCGTGCTCCCTCAGTCGGGCAAGCACCTTCCTCAAGTGCTTCAGATGCTCGTCCAAGCTGGAACTGTAGATCACAATATCATCGAGATACACCACTACAAAATCGTCAATGTAGTCCCGCAAAACTTGATTCATCAAGGTGCAAAATGTGGCCGGGGCGTTGGTCAAGCCGAACGGCATGACCAGGAACTCATACGCCCCGTATCTGGTGACACAAGTTGTCTTCGCCTCGTCACCTTCGGCAATTCGGACCTGCCAATACCCAGACTTCAAGTCCAACTTGGTAAACACTCTCGCCCTACTAAGCTGATCAAAACAGTCGGCGACTAAAGGAATAGGATACTTGTTCCGAATAGTCACCTTGTTTAGCGCCCTGTAGTCCACACACATCCGCAAAGAACCATCTTGTTTCTTCTGGAAGAGGACTGGTGCACCATAAGGCGACTTCGCGGGAGTGATCAAACCCGCATCTAGCAACTCCGTCAATTGTTTTCTGAGTTCAGCAAGTTCTGGTTGTGACATCCGATACGGAGCTCGGGCGGGTGGCTTCGTGCCTGGCACGAGCTCTATCTCATGGTCAATTGCCCTTCTAGGTGGCAATTTCTTCGGCAATTCATCAGGCATCACATCTTCAAAGTCGTTTAATATCACTTTAACTTCTTTCGGTAGTGGTCCCGATACTTCTTCAATTTCGTCCCACCGTAGCATGGCAAGGTAGGTTGTTTCATCCCGTTTTAATCCCCTTTTCAACTGGAGGGCTGAGATAGAACGCTCTCCCGCCCTAGAAGATATAGTTGGGATGACACATGGTTTATTCCCAAGCATGACTAGCGAGTTGGAACATGGCATCACTGTGGTCTTCGTGTCACGCAGAAACTCCAACCCAAGGATCAGTTTAAAGTCGTCCATGATGACTACTGAAAAGTTGGTCCTTCCTTCGTATGGGCCAATCTTGATCAAAACAGATCTCGCTATCCCCGCTACTGGCTGTGCGGCGGAGTTGATAGCCTTCACCCGTCCGCACCCTTTTTCTAGAGTTAGACCCAGTCTTTCCACTTCGGTGCTAGAAATGTAATTATGGGTAGCTCCTGTGTCCACCATGGCCCTGATGGCCTTCCCGTTAACCTTGATGTCCACATACATCAAGCCTTTTCCTGGTACATCACCCTTTTTCTTTGGCGGCATGTCTTTAGGCTCTTCTCCAGTCGAGCTCTTTTTGGGGTTCCCAACCTGTGTTGTCACCGCATTGCACCACTGAGGAAAGGCCCCGACGGCATCTTCCTCTTCATAATCTTGTGTGTCTGTTTGCTCATCTGTTGGTGGGTGCCTTGGTCGAGAGCCAGATTGTTCCCCACGTTGCACCTGCCCAATGTTGTCAAAGAAGGCATTCATCATCTGTCGCTGCGGACAGTTAGCGATCACGTGCGGTCCTTGGCACAAGAAGCAACCCCTGAAAGGAGGTTTCTTCACTTCTCCACTGGTGCTAGCGTCAGGCTTGGCTTTGAACCCAACTCCACTCTTCTGTTGGGTAGAAGAGTTTGACGCCCAACTGCTTTTACTGCCCCAACTTTGGTTTGGCATTGGACCCCCTGGCTTCTTGCCACCAATACCTCTGCTTGGATTTCCTCTCTGAGGGGGTCTCTGTGGCTCAGAGTTGTAATCTGAAAGGCTCTCGGCAGCGATGATGGCTTCATTAAGGTTGTTCACCCGACGTCTATTAAGCTCGGTACGAGCCCATGGTTTTAACCCTTCCATGAAGAAGAAGAGTCTGTCGACTGCGGACATGTCACTGATGTCCAACATCAAGGCAGAAAATGCCTGGCAATACTCCCGGACCGATCCGGTGTGCTTGCATTCCAGCAACGCTTTTCTCGCGTTGAATGCGGTGTTTTCTGGGAAAAACTGACTCTTTAGCTCACGTTTGAGTATCTCCCATGTGTTTATGACGCAAGACCCATCTTCGATCTCTGCGTACTTCTTACGCCACCATAACTTGGCATCTCCAACCAAGTACATGGCAGCCATCGACACCTTTGTCGCTTCCGAGTCTACTCTGATGGCTCGAAAGTATTGTTCTATATCGAAAAGGAAATTTTCTAATTCCTTGGCGTCACGGGCTCCCCCGTAACTCTTGGGCTCTGGCACTCGGGGCCTCGACGAGTGCTCCGCACCCCCAGCGGGTGTGTTAACCACTGCACGACTAAGAAGCTCCACTCGATCCTGGAGTTCTTGAAATTTAGACTCCCAGTCTATACCTCCACTGTGCCGTGCATGGTGTTCCACTCGATCTTGAAGCTCCTGAAACTTCCCCTCCCATTCCATGCTCTCAGCATATCGGGTATTATCAGTGGCTTCAAGATTCACTTCCAACGCGTCAAGGCGAAGGGAGAATTGCTTCAGGATGCCTGGAGCATCCTGGTCACTCTTGATCATGTCATGTATCTGTGCTTCCAAAGCATCGATTCTCTCTTTCGTGTTGGCCATAGTTTTTCTCAACAAACTATCCCACAATATTTTCTTAGCTGAAGCCACGGTCTCTTGGACAACCGCGGCTCTGATACCACCTGACACACGGTGGCCCTTGATGGCACA
>JAVXUP010003390.1:0-57500 GCA_033070095.1 Escallonia herrerae | reverse complement strand
CGCCCGCCCCATTTCTCGGCCGAGGCAGCCACGGCCTGGTCATGGGCGTTGCCTGGCCCGTGGCTAAAAATCTCGCAGCACTGGGGTTTCCCCGCCCCATTTTCTCGGCCAAGGCAGCCACGGCCTGGTCGTGGGCGTGGCTTGGCCTAGCCCGTGGCTAGAATTCTCGCAGCATCGAGGTTCCCCCGCCCCCCATTTCTCGGCCAAGGCAGCCACGGCCGTGGCTAAAATTCTCGCAGCGTTGAGGTTTCCCCGCCCCATTTTCTCGGCCAAGGCAGCCACGGCCTGGTCGTGGGCGTGGCTTGGCCTAGCCAATTCTCGCAGCATCGAGGTTCCCCCGCCCCCCATTTCTCGGCCAAGGCAGCCACGACCGTGGCTAAAATTCTCGCAGCGTTGAGGTTCCCCAGCCCCATTTTCTCGGCCAAGGCAGCCACGGCCTGGTCGCGGGCGTGGCTTGGCCTAGCCCGTGGCTAGAATTCTCGCAGCGTTGAGGTTCCCCAGCCCCACTTTCTCGGCCAAGGCAGCCACGGCCTGGTCGCGGGGGTGGCTTGGCCTAGCCCGTGGCTAGAATTCTCGCAGCATTGAGGTTCCCCAGCCCCACTTTCTCGCCCAAGGCAGCCACGGCCTTGTCGCGGGCGTGGCTTGGCCTAGCCCGTGGCTAGAATTCTCGCACCATTGAGGTTGCCCCGCCCCATTTTCCGTGGCTAGAACTCTCGCACCATCGAGGTTGCCGCGGGCTGTTTTTGGGCCAAGGCCAAGGCAGCCTAGCAAAGGCCAAGCAAGGCCACGGCCAAGCAAGGGCAACGCATCGCACCTGCACGGCGCGGCGCGTGGTAGAAAACGCACTTCGGGGCAACGTCGCCCCCCGGCACGAAAACAAGTGCCCCGCTCATTGCTTTTCAAATGCCCACGATAGTGCAACGCATCCGCGAGGTTTGTGCAGAAACGCACGAGCGGTGGCCGGCACCGCACGGCACCCCACGCCGAGACTGCGCAGTGCACCGCACCGGTGACGGCTTACATGTATACCACATGTATCTCAAACGTTCAACCGAACAACCACTCTTGAACCTCCTTACACCAAAAGGCCCATCTTCACATTGCAAACCCCATGTTTATGCCTTTTTCCTATTTTTTCTAATATTCGGTATTTTTAATTCCACCATGCGTTTTCTCACAAAATTATTCCGTCGTGCCATTTTTGATTTTTTGATTCCTGGGTGTTCCTCATATGAAACTAAAATATTTCCCAAAGTTTCAGATTTTTCTCCCTTTTATTCTGTGATTTATGATTTTTTTTGTATTTTTTGATGATTTTTTCTTCGAAAATTCGAAATAAATAGCATACATGTCCAAAAATTCCCAAATTCTGTGATTTATGATTTTTTGTATTTTTTTGATGATTTTTTTCATGTCCTTTCTGTCACCAAAAAATTGTCGCAGCGTTGATATTTGTAAATAACCGTTCGACAATTTTTCCCGCGGATAAAGTTGCTTGAAATTCATTCGCAGAATAACCGTTCATTTTTTAGATATAGATATAGATATATATATATAGTTGACATGTTTATGGGTGGGGTAAAAGTTCCGCCTCCATATTTGGTATAGATATATGGTTGATTTATTAAGTGTTAAAAGAGAAAAATGGTCACTTATGTTAGAGGCTACTCATGCATGGGCACGGACAGACAGATAACAGGAGTACCAAGAAAGAAAAGCCAACTTATATTTGGAAATTTCGGGCAAAATTCGCTCGCTGCACGAGTTGAACTTGTGACCAAAAGTAAGTGCCTAAACAATACTACCGCAGCGTATAAAGCCAGCGTGCCGCCTATTCCTTATTGTTGAGAAGGTCAGCATTTAGAGTCTTTGTTAGATAACTGAGATGCATAATTCCATTTGGACCATCTTTTCGTTAAACAGTTTTTGGTGAATCAGAGACCCTTTTTCGTAAATACAGAACTCGGGTTCTGATTCGGCACATGTAACTTATTGGAGGTTAAAAGTTCCAAATTTCTACAAAAACTTGAAGTCGAGGTCAGTTGAGGGGGAAAAAGGCCATTTTTCGAAAATTATTTGGCCCAAACCGCCGTAGGCAGTTTGCCGCCGCGTCCGCCGCGAAAACCTACCCCGTTTCAAAAAAAAATTCACCTCAAACGGACGCCCGGGCGCGGAGTTATGCCCTTCCCAAGTTTTCAGCCGTGCTTGCCCCGCCAAACAAACGGCCTTTACCCCGGTCACACGCCTTTTGTAGGTTCCTTGGCCTGCGGATTCTCGTAGCTCGCGAAAAAACACGCAACTTGAAAAAAAAAAGTGCCTAAAACGGACATCCGACTGCAGAATTATGATTCTCCCAATTTTTTCCATACTTCTACGGGTTCTGCTTACTTTGCCCTACCACGGCTTAATCAGTCCCTAGCTCTCTTAAGGGCCTTTCTAATCCAAGAGTCTAGACTAGGTTGACCTTCTCCTTTACTTTACCTAATTATTTGGGAACGGTTTTCCCAACACGACGTCGGGTGCAGGATCCCTTTAGCCTAGCTTAAGACTCCCCACAAGAAAAACAACCTCCCGTTGAGAATACTTTCAAATTAATACAAAAGGATTTTATAATTTCGCCATAAGGGTTATTTCTTGGCCAAAAATATTATATATTGGCACTGGGTTGAGGCGCGGATTAGGTCGCTCTCTTTAAGACGATTCGCGCCCCTTCGGAAATTTACCGGTGCGGTAAGGTACTGACGCGTCGCCTCTAGGATACAACAGCCCAGTTCAAAACTGTTGCTTCACTCAAATTCTGCACAATCGAATAAAGCAGAAGCTTCACTCAACACCCTTCTTTGCCCAATCCTTTGCCTCTTACAAATAACATTGATATACCATAGTGTCAATATAATAGAGACACTACTTCAACAAATAACATTGATATACCATAGTGCCCAATCCTTTGCCTGAACAAAGATATGGCTGTGACACATTTAATCCCCCCCCCCCCCCCCCCCACACCTTTTTTTTTTTTTTTGTGTAAAAGCCCAATTTTGGAGGACACAAAACTCAACTATGACTTCAAAAGAAACATTAGCATTTTCATTTTTATTAAAATACTCCAATATATTCTTGCGCGTCTAAGAATTAGATGTAGGGTGATTGCCGGCAAATTTTCATCCCGAGTCGGCGGTTCCTTCTCTTCAGGGTGAAGTTGCAACTGCCCCCCATTCAACATTTTTTTTCCACACAACTGAGATTACTTCTTCAACTCCGGGTCTTCTTATTCGAACCTCTGTTTTTTCTCCTCATCTGATCAACTCCGAGTGCCTAGTCTTTGTTCAACCTCCTTAAGGATTTGCCCATGAGGATTAGTTCGATTCTAATGCTATGACAAGCAAAAGATAAAGCTAAGAGGAAACATCCCAGTGGTAAAGCCAAGTCCAGGTAGATGCTAAGAGGAATCGTTGCGTTACACCTGCTTATTTAATGCTTGTTCTGTCGTTAAAAAATGGGTTAGGAAAGGGATATCTGGTCTGGTTAATTTTGAACACAATATTAGAAAATCAAAGGTGAAAAAGACATGTGGCATGCACTCAATATTTCGTTCACGTTTGAACACAAGGGGTGTGCACAAGCGCAGCTTTCTTGCTGGTCACATAATTTAACAACGCAGTAAAGGGGGCACCCTACTTTAAGTCCTTAAGTGTCCCTCCTTAAGTGTCCCTCGAGAAGAAAAACCTGGCTCATGTGATTGTCGCAGAGACTATTAATACTATTATTATTATAAGGTGCAGTGTGAACCCAAAGTCGAACTCATATTTAGCCCTTCTACATTTGGCTCTTAGATCATGTGCGCTTTTAGCCAAGCCGAGTGGGATGAGATATATACCCCACTCCTGTAAGTCCTGTTCAGTGCTATTTTCAGATTCACCGATCAATTGATGCTTGGTTATGTCCCAACGAGTCTCAAGACATTCACTGGTACTGCAACTGGTGGAGGATGCCTGTACCTAACACGAAGGTTTAAGGCCGGAGATGCACGGTTGTTCAAAGATCCCCAGGAACATCATTCCGCGTTTCAAATGCCTCCAGACTAAGGAGGAGACCAAGTCATTTGGGTACTTATATCTTGGATACGCTCCAGGGTTTTCGAGGAGAAATGTGACATTGATGGGAACCAGTAAGAAGGTTGATTCAGACGTGGATAGAGTCGAAAAGGTTCAGACTGGGACCCACTTGCTATACAAAGAACAATGCTAACCCCATAACCGAGCCAAGAGATGGAACAAATGCTTATCTTGAGGCCTTATTTGAGCGGCGAGGAGGTAAAGGAGTGGAAGCACTAAAAGGGGTCATTGTCATGATTAACAGGAAGATTACAATGACCTAAATGGACATAGTGAAAGATATAGAATTTCGAAATAGGAGAATTCTGGTATCCAAAAGATTGAATTTTGGAGGGAATGACAAAAGAATGTCACCTCCAATTCTACTGGCAGGATGGCTTCCATCCCATATATAAGTGGTAAGCTAAAGGCACTTGTCGACAGACGATTCCCTCAGTATATACCTTCGATAGACAGACCTTAAACCCTAAACATTGAATCCTAAATTCTAAATCTAACCCTTAATGCTAAACTGTAAGTTATAAAACTTAACTCTCTAAACTTTTAGTCCTAAACTTTTAATGCTAAGGGAAAATAGAAATATCACCTTCAAACATGACGGATTTACAACAGTTGGGTGTATTGTATGAATTGCATCCTCTTCACCACAAACCCTAATCACAAATGACTAATTATAAGTAACGATTCAGTAAACAGCTTTGACCAAATTAGAAATAACACCAAACTGTAAACCCTAACCCCTTAACCCCTAATTAAACCTTAAACATAACTCCAATCATAATTAAACCTAAACGCATTTTTAACGCTTATTAAACCCTCCTACCCTAATTAAACCGTAAACCCTAAATACAGCCCTAACCCCTAACCCATAAACTATAAACCATAAACCATAAACCATAAACCCTGACCCCAACCCCAACCCTAAACCCTAACCCCAACCCCAACCCCAAACCTAATTAAACCTTAAATATGACCCCTAGCCGCCCTAATTACACTGTAAACCCTTAAATACAACCCTAAACCTAATTAAACCCTATACCCGAAAGCCTAACCCTAAACCCTAACCCTACATAAAACCCCCAACTAAACCAAATCCTAGATAAAACCCTAACCCTCAATCCTGACCTAACCCTCAACCTTAACCCTAATTACAACCCCAGACAAAACCCTAAATTAAACCCTAAACCGTAAAATTAAACCCTAAATCTTGAACCCTAACCCTTAATACCGAACCCTAAGTATAAACTTTTATATCGCAATATCACAATCATGATGACACAATATCAACTCTGCTAAGAAACATCATATTCTACTGAGAAACAAAACGCCTATAGGTAAGCCAATATTTGGTCTTACTTTGTGAAGTCAACTGACAGCGAGTCGATTACAACACGTTAATTTACATCTTTTTGTTATTTAACGTAACCTAATGATTTCATCTTTCAAAAAGGTTCATATTTCAGAAAGATTATGCGCATACATGCATAAAAATCCGTAGTTCCCATTCAAAGGTACTCGTTACAAAGGAATGCTTTGTAATGAGCCTTTGAATGTCCAGTTTGGACAATTTAGAAAAGCTAAGTATTTATAAAACAGGCCCAAAACTTAAACCCTAAGCCCCAATTAAACCCTAAATCCTAATTAAACTCTAAACATAATTTTAACCATAATTAAACCCTAAACACAATTATAACCTTCGTTAAACAGTAAACCCTAAAAACTAAACCCTAAATATGACCCTAACCCTAATTAAACCCTAAAACCTAAGTAAATCCTTAACCCTAACCCTTACCTAACCCCCATACCTAATTAAACACCATATACGACCCTAACCCTCTGTAAATTGTAAACACTTAAACCTTAACCTTTAATATGACCCAACCCTGAATATAATCCTATCCCTAATTAAACCTTAAACTATCATCCCTTACACTCAACCTAACCATAATTACGCCCTTACCCTTAACCCTAACCCTAAATACAACCCTAACAAAACCCTTAACTAATTCCTAAACCATAAAATTTAAACTCCAAGTCTAAACTGTTAACCCTAAACCCTGATTAAACAAAAAATTCAACCCTAGCCTTATGTACACTATAAACCTTTAAACCTTAACCTTAAATACTGCCCAACCCTAAGTACAACTCTAACACCATTAACTAAAGTAATATCTAAACTAAACCTTAAAGATATGTAAACTGTAAACCCTTAAACATCAACCATAAACACCACCCAACCCTAAATACAACCTTAACACCGTTAACTAAACCAAACTCTAAACTAAACCCTAACCCTCAACCCTAATCCTAAATACAACCCTAAACCAAACATTAACCAAATCCTAAACCAAAAAATTTACATCTTAACCCATAATACTAAACCCTAAGCGATAAACCCTAAGCCTCGGTGTTTCTAGATGACCAGTCGTCGCTATTATTGGCTCCGGCTTCTAGATACCCTATGCTCATTTGCCTAAGCGACCAATCGTTGCTATTGTTAGCTCCGAATCATAGGCAATGAGTTTTTAGCTTCAATTTCTGTTCCAGTTTCAATTTCGAATTTTGGTGAATTTTTGTACACTAGGGTGGAGACATAATGGCAAATCAAACCCTAATTTCCAAAATTTTGGCAAAAATAACCAACAATCCTAATCATCTTTATTCTGCCATGAAGGAACTCTAAATTTAGAGAGCCGGGGGCATGCATGATGAGAATGGCGCACGGGCGTGGCGACGAACGTCACGGAGAAATACTTGGTGCAGGGGGCACGCGTGATGAGAATGGCGCACGGGCGCGGCGATGAACGTCACGTAGCAATACTTGGTGCCGGGACAAGCATGATGAGAATGGCGCACAGGCGCGGCGACAGCGCATGGGCACGCGTTGGGTGTCCCGGGGACGAGACGTGAGTTGAGTGTGCCTGTTATACCAAAATAATGAGTGCAATATGTAGTGACGATAAAGTTGAGGATGGTGACACAGGGTTTGTCAGCGACGGGTCATTCGGCAGTAGCACGTGACTTTGAGCGACGGACGTCACGAGAGCGACGCACGGTTGCGGACATCGGATGACGGATGTCACGAGGTTGCTGTGTATGCGTTAGTAAGCTTTATGCCGGCACAAAACATGGTTCGGAACTATGCGCAAAAAGGGGCAAAGCTGGGAGTTTTGGGGGAAGGCCAAGGCCGACCCCCTGGGGAGGCCGAGGCCGACCCTAGGGGTGGCCGAGGCCTCCTTTCTCCTTTTGGTGAACTTCGGCCTTTCTCATTGGCAATGTCCGTGAGCACTTAACCCTAATTGTTGGCTCTTTGGAGCAGTATAGTCCAGAAGACAGTTTGAAACTGAGGGAGTTTCACAAGTACCTCACAGGCCTTGCCTACATCTGGTACCACCAGATCCTTGAGGGGACTATCCATCTATGGAATGATATGGTACAAGTCTTCTTGGACAAAATCCACTATAAGGCTGTAAGGGTCACCGTTGTTGATATTATTGGTCTACACCAAAACCCTGGGGAGGATTTAAACAAGTATGTGCACCGCTTGCACTTCAAATGCCTTGAGTGCAGTGACTTTAGCAAGGATGAGATTATGGTTCCCATATGCATGAAGGATATGAGTGATGTATATCGTCTGCACATTGAGAACTTGCATTTGAGGTCATGGGGTCACTTCAAGGAGACAGCCCACCGCACTTATGAGTTGGTCAGGCCGGTTAAGCCGTGGAAGCCTCTCCCTGAGACTTGGGCCAACAACAACAACAACAACAAAAACAACTACAACGATCGCAAGCATTACTCCCCAGAGGGGGAAGAATGCCCTAATTAGAAAAGCCAACGAGAGCCTGCCCGCGAGTACCCGTGCGACCTCAAGACAATGAATAAGCTACTAATAGACTAGATGAAGCGACAATGAATGAGCTACTAATAGACTAGATGAAGCACGATGACAATTTTCATCTGCCACTGGCAAAGACAACTCTCATGGACTCAAGATTTCATTCACGTTTGAATACAAGGGTGTGCACAAGCACAGCTTTCTTGCTGGTCACATAATTCAACATCGCAGTAGAGGGGGCATCCTACCTTAAGTCCTTGAGTGGCAAGGAGGTAAAGGAGTGGAAGCCTTAAGAGGGGTCATTGTCATGATTAACATGAAGATTACAATGACCAAAATGGACATAGTGAAAGATAGAGAATTTCGAAATAAGAGAGTTCTGGTATCCAAAAGATTGAATTTTGGAAGGAATGACAAAAGAATGTCACCTCCAATTCTACTGGCAGGATGGCTTCCATCCCATATATAAGTGGTAAGCTAAAGGCACTTGTCGACAGACGATTCCCTCGGTAAATACCTTCGATAGACAGACCTTTGCCGACGAACATTTACCGACAGAAAATCCATCGTGTATTTTTCAAAATTCCAAATTTTGGATTAATTTTTTGGCTCGAGAGAAAAAATTTTGAAATTGATTTATCGAAGGATAATCGCCGATGGATCAAATGTCATCAGTAAATTTTTTGAAATTGAAAACCCTAGTTCCATTTTTTTCAATTGAAATTTGAAGTAACCGTGAACCGCAAAGCTAAACCCCACCCCTAACCCTAATGCCTAAACCTTCCCTCTTTCAAAGTTTCAAAGCTAAAAAAAGAAATAAAAATACTTTTTATTCCTTTTGACTGGAAAGCTCCCTAAACACAAACCTTACCCTAATTATGCACTAAATACGACCTTAAGCCTAATTAAATCCTAAACCCTAAACACAGCCCTTAACCTAATTTCACCATAAACCCCAAACCTTAACCCTAAACCCTAAACCTCAACACTAATCCTAAGACCACCCCTTGATAAATCAAACTCTAAACTAAACTCAAACCCTCAATCCTAGCCATGACCCCTCAATCCTCACCCTAAGTACAACCCTAAACCAAACCCTAGCCGAAATCCTAAACCGTCAAACTTAAACCCTAAACATTGAATCCTAAACTCTAAATCTAACCCTTATTGCTAAACCGTAGGCTATAAAACTTAACTCTAAACTTTTAATCCTAAACTTTCCCCCTATAAAACAATATCGCAATATCACAATCATGATGACAGAATATCAACTCGGTTAAGAATATTCCATGGAGAAATAAATTGCCCGTAAGCAACCAAATATTTTCTTTTACTTTGCGAAGTAAAATGACAACGACTCAAAGTTCTTCCAATCTGTGATCATCTAGGCATAATTTGAAAGTGAATCATTTTTGTTATGGCATGTTCTTGCAAATTAAGAACATATTCTTCCAAACTGTGATCATCTGGGTCCTCTAACATAGCTGAACATATGAGGGCTCACAGTAACACTCGTAGCGACGATGCCGATATGATGTCGTCGCTCCTACCAATTGAGATGCTTAAAAAGACATTGACCGCAAGCATCCAACCTTTGCTCAGGAAGTTAGAATGTTTGACTTGGTTTAACGACCGATTGGTTCAATTATTTCGTGTAGTCTAGCACACCCTACTCCACATGGCTCGATGTGATGCGTATCAGAAGAAAATTTTTCATAATGTCTCCAACAAAATGATGAATGTGAAGGGAAAATAGAAATATCACCTTAAAGCATGAAGGATTTACAACAGTTGGGTGTATGGTATGATATACAACGCTATAGCTATGAAAGGTAAACTAGGTTTACGTGGAATGCTAATGGTTACATTCTTATGAAAGTAATCACAGAAGCATGAAAGGCTGCCACCACTTTATTTCGAATATGACATCAAACTCCAACATATCTAGTCAAATAAAGATAGCGACCTTGTGGTAATAACCAGACTATTCTTAACTACTCAATTGGCAAACATGGAACTCATAGGTAGGGTAAAAATGCACAGCTGAATATCTAACGGTTCTAAGCAATTTTTTAACTGTTTAACAAAGCATGGGATGAAAAAGAATGAATAGCACTTAAATCAAATAACACTTCACAAAATTGGAAGAAATAAAGAATGTACCCATCGGATGCCTGGGCATGCTACTGGGTCATTGCAAAAACTCCCATCGTTACCCCGGTTTAGCAGCATCATTTCTAATTTGGTTCGATTGTCCTGCCTTGAGGCAATTCCTAGCGAGATGTCCTTATTAGCCATACTTGAAACATGTCATCGTTCCACACCCACATGCTCGGCAAAGATGAAACTGGTTGCACTTGAGCCATGTCTGAGTACTAGTCTGTCCACCCATTATGGGCCCTGAATAGTCTTGAGAATTTTTCCTTTGATCATCCCTTTGTGAGGTGGCACCCAATATCCAGATCCATGCTTTTCTTATTCTATTTTTTGGGTTGCATCCTTCTCTGACTTCTTGAGGTTTTGGGAGTTTGGAGGTATCACTTGAATGTTGCTTCCTTGGAAGTCAAAAACTCCTTACCCTCTTCTTCTATTGGTCTGGAATCCTAAAAAATTCCTTGTTCTCCTTATCAGCACTTCAGCATAAGTTCCCAATCCAAATATGGGGATGCAAGACCAACCATCAAGCCTTAAACCATTCTCAAACTTTCGAGCCTTTTTTGCTTTGGCATCCACCATATGAGGACCATAGCGAGACAACTGAGTAAATGCACCATCATATGCCTTAAAAGTGCAATTTTCCTGAGTCAGTTGCATAAATTCAATCTCCATATGATCTCTAAAGTCTAGGGAAAATAAAATCTTTCGGGATCCTGCCAGTCGATATTTGTAATTTCCTCGGCCACCACATGATAATCTTCCACCACCAGTTAGCTTCATCCATCAGCATGAATGTGTCAAAATCTACTATCTGCTTTTTGCGAAACATCACAATACCATACATATTTCTTTCAAGTCAAACAACCATGCTTTAGCCACGAAAATATTAGTGGAGTTTGAGAAATAGGGCAGGTTTAACTTCTTAAATTTGTCGATGGTGAAAACCCCAACTTCATTAGGTTATGCCTTATCTTCGTGGCTACTTATTGTTCCACCACCCTTGTTAAATTTTCAAACACATGAAACACATTTTTGCCTCGAGTACCACTATCTCAAAAACATTTTTACGGTAAAAATTGTTCGAGCATTATTCAATCTATACATATTTTAACCTAAAACCTTGTTTATCTCAAAGCACGTTATCATCTTAGTTTTCTCTTAGGGTCTCCAACCGTATAAGATATAACCGATATTATCTAGTTTATCAGTGATATGATCTAATGATTTATAATTGTCCTAGTTGTTGTGCAACATACAACTCACGTTATATAAACTAGAATATTACTTGACCAAATAAAACTGAATTCTGTTCGTAGGCACTTGTCCAACCATACATAGTTCAAGTATAAAATATTATTCCTATTTCGAATCGGATGATTCACCATTTCCTTAGGTATACTCCTAGAAAAGTTATTCGAGTGTCTCCTTCCCCACTATCACCTCCTTCAAAATGTGGTCACGTTGTTAGCATTGGCATGATATACAGTAGTTGAGGCTAGTAAATGATCTTTGCATTGATAGCATTTAGGCCAAAATGCCAATACATGAGTAAAGTAAGAACTTGTGGCGATCAACAAAAGTTACAAGTCATAGACAGGTATGCATAGACATGAAAAAAAGTTGTGTGTGGGTGTTCTAAGCTTCGGGCGGGTAGGGCGGGGGGAGCGATTCGCAGTTGGTTAAGCGTAATACTTCTTCAAATAGTGGCCGTTGATAGGTGTCGTGATTTGTCCATCTTCCATGTTGAGCAGGAGGTAAGAGCCATTGTCTCTGGCTTCATGCACTTGAAGTGGTCCTTCCTAATTTGGTGTGAACTTGGGGGCTGTTACGTTGGCCCGTATATGTTTGGCAACTTGAAGAATAACGTCGCCCTCAACGAATGTCCGTTGCTTCACAGTCTTTCCATATGCCTTAGTGAGTTATTCGTGGTACTTCTTCATACAACACAAGGCATTGGCTCTCTTTTCATCAAGTCCTTCAAGGGTGGTCATTCTGGTTTCTTCCTCCCCAAGGCCACTGCTTAGGGCGAGTCTGGCTGACGCGACTGCAATCTCGGCTGGTACCACACACTCGTCCCCGTGGACAAGGGAAAAGGGCGTGGCCTTTGTTGCTGTGTGCTTGGAGGTTCGATAAGCCCAAAGTGCAAGGCTTAGTTTTCCAGAGCATGAACCACTCGCATCATGGACCATTCGTGATAATACCCGTAGTAGAGTCTTGTTAGAAGCTTCAGCTTAACCATTTCCTTGTGGGTAGTAAGGCGTTGATGTAGCGTGGTTGATGTTGTATCCTTCCATGAAAGCTCGGACATCCCTGTTGATGAATGGAGTGTCGTTGTTAGATATGACGCACCAAGGGATACCACAAGGGATACCAAAACGACAAATGATGTGGTCGCGCAAGAAGTTGGCAATGACGCCTCCCGTGGCTCGTCGCAGAGGTATGGCTTCGACCCACTTCGTGAAACGTTCCGTTGCCACCATAATCCAAGCGTGACCCCGTGATGTTGGGTGGATGGGGCCTATGAGGTCGAGAGCCCAAGAGTGAAATGGCCAAGGGGCCAAGATCATACGGAGGTCAGACGCCGGTGTGTGCATTCTGTCATCGTGTCTCTGCCAGGGTTAACAGTGTCGAACATGAGAGATCGCGTCAGATTCCATAGTCGGGCGTGAGTACCCCAACCTTAGCAATTCTGCATACAGCTTCTGAGAGCCTTGATGCTCACCACAATCACCATTGTGTACTTCATTAATCACCTCGACTGCTTGGGCACCCTGCAAGCATCGCAGGGTGCGTCCCGAAAAGCCCTTGCAAAACAACTTGCCTTCCGTCACGAAATACTTTACTGACTTGCACTTGATGGATCGTGCTGAGTTACGTTCAGGTGGTAGGATCTTGTGGGATAGGTACTGGATGAGAGGCTGACGCCAGTCACCTTTGACGTCAATGACAAGAGCTTCCGCATTGTCTGGTGCATACAGGCACTCAGGACAGTCCCTTTGGATATCTGAGGCATCCTTGGCCATGGATGGCCAATAGAGGCCCATACGCTAGAGGCGACGGTATAGAGAGGGACCGTCGAGGCTACAACACTTTTGATGGCCAAGCTGTAATTTGTGCTTTTCCTCTTCCGAAGCCAAATACCTAGCTAGAGTGCCTCCGGGACACCGTCTATACAAGACATCTCCCAACATCAAAAAGTTTGTTATAGTAGAGGCATAAGCAAGAGATGTCGTCTTAAGTTGGTCGATGATTAGCTGTCTCCAATCGTTTGCAGTAGTGTCCTTCGGGACTAGGCACAATGCTGTGCATGGTTCCATTCTCTTGATGATGGTTAGCATTCGCTGCTCACCCGCAACCTCCAACTTCGATGCGATCGTAGCCAAGTTGTCCGCATGTCTGTTGTGGCACCTGTTGTGATTTTCATACTGGATATGGCCAAGTCTTCCTTCCAAGTGTTGCACCAAGGCACGATAAGGTGCCAAGGCTGGTTCCTTGACTGCGAACTCTCCGTCAGCCTGCTTCATGATGAAATTTGAGTCTCCTTTCACACACAAGGCCTTAGCCCCCATACTGACGGCGAGCATGAGGCCAATGAGAAGCACCTCATACTAAGCTTCGTTGTTAGACACTGGGAATGCGAGCTTGAAGGATAGGGAGGTGGTAATACCACCGGGATTTCGAAGGACTATACCGGCACCTCCTTGCCAAAGGGGTGTCCCGTTGGGGCCTTTGCTAGTGGATGAACCGTCAAATTCAAGCGTCCACAATTCATGGATGTCGGTGATAAAGGACGTCTCCTCCCCAGGCAATTGGTCCGAGGTCGGCTCATATTGTTGTCGTGGAAAAAAGGCTAAGAGGTCGGCAAGTGCTTGGCGGCTCCATAGAGCTGTAGGATTCTTGATAGATAAGCCAAACTCGGCCAATAGCAACACCCAACGGGTGAGTCGACCAGACAGGGCGGGACGTGTAAGCATATAGCGGAGTGGATCAGCTTTGGTGATGAGTGTGATCTGATGTGCCAAGAAGTAGTGTCTGAATTTCTATGAGGCGTAAACCAAAGCCAAGCAGTGCTTCTCGAGCTCGGAGTAATTGGCTTCGGGCCCCCTGATTGACCGACTGAAATAATAAATGAGACGCTCCACCCCATCCACCTCTTGAGCAAGTAAAGCCCCTATGGACCTGGGCGTGGAGGTCAAGTATAGTAGGAGGGGCAGACTTTGTCGTGGTACCACCATGGTTTACGGCGACATGAGTACCGACTTGATCTTGTGAAAGGCTTGTTATTGGGGCGCACCCCAACTCCATGGTGCACACTTGCATGTCAAGTGCTGAAAGGGTGTGATGAGTTCGGCCAAGGCAGGGATGAACCGACGGAGGTAAGAACTTACCGAGAAAGCTTTTTAACTGTTTGGTGCTTGTGGGGGGTGGCATCTCTTGGATGGAAGCGGCTTTAGAAGGGTCAACGTCGATGCCCTGTGGACTGACCAAGAAGCCGAGGAACTTGCCGGAGGAGACTCCAAAGGCACATTTCAGCGGATTCATCCGCATATTGTACTGACGACAATGATCAAAGACTGCTCGGAGGTCAGTGAGATGATCATTTTCCTTCTTAGACTTGATGATGAGATCGTTGACGTAGTCTTCCACTATGCGGTGTATCATGTCATGGAATATGGCTGTCATCTCCCTTTGATAGGTAGCACCTGCATTCTTGAGGCCGAAGGGCATGACCTTCCAACAAAAGTTACCCATAGGAGTGCGGAAAGCTGTCTTGGCACTATCGTCAGGGTTCATACAAATTTGATTATAACCTGCGAACCAGTCCATGAAAGATAAGGTTTCATGTCCGGCGGCGGCCTCTGTAAGCATGTCGATATTGGGTAGTGGAAACTCGTCTTTTGGGGCACGCCTTGTTCAAGTCTTAAAAGTCAATACCAACGTAGACTTGGCCTTTCTTTTTTTGTACAGGGACAACATTAGCCAGCCAAATTGGGTGAGTGATAGGTTCAATGAAGCCTGCCTGCAGAAGGCGTTCAATCTCTTGTTTGATCTTTAATTCGAGCTCAGGGCGAAATGTCCGCGGGTGTTGTCGGACAGGGATGGATCCGGTAGCAATGTTGAGATGGTGAGTGACTAAGGCAGGATCCAATCCGGGCATCTCATTGTAACTCCATGCCAAGACATCATGATATTCACACAGAAGGGAAACCAATTCCTCTCTTCGGCCGGGGGCTAGTTTTATACCAATGTAAGTGTGCTGTGGTTCCTCGCCTGGCCGGCCAGGTTGATTTCTTTAAGATCTTTAGCTTAGGGCGGAGGGCCGTCTTCATAGCAAGGTGGTGCTGCACCGGGGGTGAGGTCAGGATCTGGTGGTCAATGCTCGGCCGTGCAGCACCATTCAGTCTCCTCAAGTAGGTCGGGGTCGAGGGGGTCAGATGGGGGACCATCTGACGCCCCCGCACACCGTCATAACTGGTAGATCACCTTACTGTCCTTGACGATGCATTGGAAGGTTGGCTCAGGCTTTTGCTTCTTAGACTTGGGGGATGTAGGAGGGGAGTTGGCCTAGGCAGCAGGTGGCATGACTGAGGTTGATGCTACGTTCTTGCTACCCTTCTTTGTTTTGGATTTGGGAGGCTTGTTGCCTTATAGCTCCTCCCAATTTGGCAACCTTATAGAGTGGATGTGAGCGGTGATCTCACCATCCTCGGCAAGCTTGGTGAAGAAGGAGGCCTCGGCAAAGTATGCTTCCGCGCACTCGAACGGGGCCTTCGTGGCTGGTATTGTCATTGCTACCTCGTGTCCCGTAGGACCGGCCAACAGTTTGACACACTGATGGTACGTTGAGGGCACAACCTTGTTGATGTGAATCCATGGTCGTCCCAGTAGGATGTGGAAGGCTGGCTCACTGTCCATCACATGGAAGGTGGTGTTACCACGCACAGACCCGACCATCAGGTCAACAGTGATATGGCCCAAGGTTGATTGGTGACCGTTCCCAAAGCCTGAAATTTTGATTGGGTCTCATATGATCTTCCGTGTGGGAATGCCAGCTCGTTGCAAGGTAACAAGGGGCATGATGTTAACTGAAGCTCCGCAGTCTACCAAGGCACGGCAAAAGCCCGTGCCATTAACAGTACATTCCAAAAACAAAGGCCAGTTATGCTGTTCGACTGGTGGCTGGTCCTCGTCCGAGAAAAGCAAAGCGAAAGAGGGGATATGTCGTAACTCGGCTTGAGCGGCAAAGCACTCGGGGCCGAGGCCTGTGGTGACCTCAATCAGGCAGCTGGATAAGTAAGTTCTTGCGGCCGGGGAAAACCCCATTTCATCAAAAATCCCTTGATCTTTGTCATTTGGCCTACTGAGGACTGCGGTTGGGTAGCTGGCCGAACACACGGCACGACCCTCGGGGTGGCCTCTCTAGAGGCTTCGACGATGCTAGGCTCAACATGGTAGGTGATGGCCATGAGTACTTGATGCTCTCTGCGGTTGTTGTGCGGTGGGTAAGGCTGTCGACGTACGTCATTGTTCTTTCGGAGTTGTAGGTCGCCTGCCGCGACCTTCCTTGTAAAGATACCTCGCAGCCCATTACAGTTTTTGAGATGATGGCCGATGGCGCGGTGGTAAGGGCAGTAGTTAGGTTGGATTTTGTTCGCTTCCATGACATTGGCCTTCATCGGCGGCAGGTGGAAATTCTTGTCATTGTTTACCCATTCTGCCAAGAGCTCTTTCACCGTGTTCAAATCGCATGGGTACTCAGGGGCAGGCTCCCGTTGTCTCCTTTTGTCGGGGCACCGGTCCCCTTCTATGAACTGACGTTTGTATGGGTTATGGTTGTCGGTACTAGTGTTGCTGTTATGGTTGTTGTGGTGTAGAGCTCCAGATGGTTCGGCCGTGGCCAATAGTACATTCTGCGGGCGGTGCTTCCATGGCTTGACTGGTCCAACCGACTCATAAGTGCGGCGTGAGGCGTGCGGCCTCCTTGAGGTGTCCCCATGACCTCAACTGTAGGTTCTCAATGTGTACCCGATATATATCGCTCATGTTCTTGACGCATATGGGTACTAGGGTCTCGTCCTTGCTAAAGTCCGTGCACTCGAGGCATTTAAGATGGAAACAATGCACGTACTTGTTTAAGTCCTCTCCTTGATTCTGGCGGATGCCGGCAATGTCAACGATAGTAACGCGTTCAGCCTCGTAATGGAATTTGTCTAGGAATAGCCGGACCATGTCGTTCCATGTATGGACGGTCCCCGCAGGGATCTGGTGATACCAAGTATAGGCCAAGCCTGTAAGGGACTTGTGGAATTCCCTCAACTTCAAGCTGTCTCCCTGACCGTACTGCTCCAATGAGCCTGCAAATCTCGTCAAGTGCTCACGGGCGTTGCCCTCGTGTCCATTGAAGAGCACAAAGGTGGGTTGCTTATACTTTGGGGGGTAGGGTGTGATGGCAATATCGTTGGCGTAGGGGGCATGGCCTGTCAGGTTGGTAGAGGAGTCAGGTGTGGAGCTTTGTGACACACGACGCATGAGGGCTTCCAAGTCCGAACGAGTGACATAGTCAGGAGGTGGGTCTTCATGGACGGTCAAGGGGTGGTGGCTGGCTGGAACGCCGCGGGCTCCCGAGCCCCTGGACAGAACAAGTTGGTGGTCGGGTGCAACAGATGGTTGATATATGACAGGAGCTTGTAGTGGCAATTGAATATGGGCATGGGTGGGTGGTCGGGGCATGTCCACCACTTGACCGGTTGTTTGGTGTTGTTCAGCAAGGGTTAGGCTCCATCTCAATGGAGTCGTGGGTTTCAGATGAGCTTCGTGTCGGCGCGGGCTGCGGGGCCGCGACAGGGTGAATCTGTTGTAGTACGGGACCGAGGTCTGCTTGAGGTCTTCGTGATGGCCTGACAGGATGCAGCACATCAGCTGTAGGAGGTACAGGTGTCACAAGTCCTACCGCCATAGGTCTAGATGATTGTGGCGGCTGTGGTCGCGACACTAGGGCCTGAGCGGCCTCAAGAGCCAACCCAGGTCCAGAAGGTTGGACAGGTGCAGGGGTTTGTTGGGGCGCCATCGCCTGCATGGATCTTTGCATTTCCATGATGACTGCCATAAGAGTAGCCTGCAAGTCCTGTAGGTTGGCTATAGCGGGCGTGAATTGTTGGATGGCCGCATCGACTGCCGCTTGTATGTCAGGTGCGCCAGCTAATGGCTGGTTTCGGGGATGCGTGGCACTAGTCCCTTCTTGTTCACCGAGGTGATCCTCCTCTTGCACGGTGAGGATGGGGCCTTGGTTGGTAGCCCTCGTAACTCTTCGTCGTGGAGGCATGGTGCCTAAGTGCGGAAGATAGGCAAACTGCAATACGATGCTCACCTCCCCAGCGGAGTCGCCAAAATGATGCCAAGGAAAGTGGGTTCATGCCTACGTGGAGGTGCCACAAAGGCTGCAGTCCGCGTCAGCTTCCAAGTATACAAAGTGAGAGATAGCAAGGGAGGAGTAAGGGCTGAGAGCAAGGCTTCTCAAACAGGCCTTGAGGAGTGGCAGTGCTGCGGAGACGAGGCTGAGACGAACAGGGCCGATAGTCGACAGTCCAAGTCGAGGTCCGAGTCGGGGTCCAATGTTACGGTCCAAAGTTATGTTTCTCTCACTAAAATCCAAGAGCTCTCAAATTCTAGAGTGAGAAAGTGATTTTTGTAAGAATGAGCCAAAAGTCCCTTTTTTGAGTTGTAAGTTCACTATTTATAGGAAACAATGTGCTTATGTCATAAAATGCCACATGTCATCCCCTGGGAGTGACACATCACCAGGGGGTCCAAAATACCGATTCTCCGTTGGATTGCCGGTTCCCAAATTCGTGTTGCCTGCCTCGCACAGCGTCGCTCTACCTGTCTGAGAAGACTGACCACACCGTGACAGCATGATCAGAGTAAGCCTGTTGCCCCAGCCACCGATCCAAACCCTTACTGAATCCCACGAAGTGCGTCAAGAGACGCGCGGAGAACCTGACAGCGGTGAGGGTTGCCCCTGTAGCCAACTGTCAGGCAGACTAGGCGCCATGCCCTCCAAGGACCTGCTCTCGTCCCAGAGTGACCCGGGGTCATTGCCCTAGTGGTGTCGACGATCAATGGTAACATGAGGGGACATGCTCAGAGCTCAGTGCTCGGGGTCCGTGGCAAGGGGTCCTTGTGTCGGAGCCCCCGTGATAGTGACTGGCGATGATGGCTTCGCTGTTGTGAGCCCACCCTGCTGTTGATTATGCTGGCGATGGCTTTAGGATTGTGAGCCCATCCCGTAGCGAACGGTCCTGGTGCCGAAGCACTACAAAGGAGCCCTCCCGTGATTGTGACGGTGATGGCTTTGTGGTAACGAGCCCATCTCGTGGCGGCGATGACTTTGTGGTAACAATTACAACCCGCTGCGAGGGGTCCTCGTGCCGGAGCACTACGAACGGAGCCCCCCGTGATTATGACGGCGATGGCTTTGTGGTAACGAGCCCATCCCGTGGCGGCGATGACTTTGTGGTAACGAGTCCATCCCGCTGCGAGGGGTCCTCGTGCCGGAGCACTACGAACGGAGCCCCCCAGAATGCTGCACACTCTGGAGAGTGGGTCGAAGCATGTTCCACGTCCATGGCGAGGGCACATGGTGTGGTGAATAAGTGTGGTGCCCGAAGGCCTATGTCTTGAGAATGGCGCACGTGCGCGGCGACGAACGTCGCAGAGCAATACTTGGTGCCGAGGGCACGTATGATGAGAATGGTGCACGGGCGCGGCGACGAACGTCGCGGAGCAATACTTGGTGCCGGGGGCACGCATGATGAGAATTGCGCACGGGCGCGGCGACGAACGTCGCGGAGCAATACTTGGTGCCGGGGGCACGCATGATGAGAATGGCGCACGGGCGCGGCGACGAACGTCGCGGAGCAATACTTGGTGCCGGGGGCACGCATGATGAGAATGGCGCACGGGCGCGGCGACGAACGTCGCGTAGCAATACTTTGTGCCGGGAGCACGCATGATGAGAATGGCGCACGGGGGTGGCGACAGCGCTTGGGCACGCGTTGGGTGTCCCGGGGACGAGACGTGAGTTGAGTGTGCCTGTTATACCAAAATAATGAGTGCAATATGTAGTGACGATAAAGTTGAGGATGGTGACACGGGGTTTGTCAGTGACGGGTCATTTGGCGGTAGCGCGTGACTTTGAGCGACGGACGTCACGAGAGCGACGCACGGTTGCGGACATCGGATGACGGATGTCACGAGGTTGTTGTGTATGCGTTAGTAAGCTTTATGCCCGCACAAAACATGGTTCGGAACAATGCGCAAAAAGGGGCAAAGCCCGGAGTTTTGGGGGGAGGCCGAGGCCGACCCCCTGGGGAGGCCAAGGCCACCTTTCTCCTTTTGGTGAACTTCGGGCATGCCGACGGTTGGTGTTTTGATAGGCAACGACAAATCCGGAAGTTGTGTTGCAACGAGCGTGTCGACATGAATCATACCCTCATGATGGACAAGGTGCCAAAGTCACATATGAAGCGTACAAGACGGACAAAGCGCAAAAAAGGACCCTACGTGAAAAGTGAACCAACGGGGGGGAAGGCCAAGGCCAACCCCCCATAGAGGCCGAGGCCGACCCCTCATGGAGGCCGAGGCTGACCCCTCATGGAGGCCGAGGCCGACCCCATGGGGTTGGCCAAGGCCTTTGTCCTCGACCCCGTCGCCTCGATTGCGCCTTCGGTCGATGTTTTTGATGAAAAGGTGCTTGGATGATCTTGGCGCGACGGTCGCGCTCTCGTGAGTTACGCTAACGCGAAATAAATTGTGCCTAAATTGCGCACGAAGCGCGTGAAGCGAGAAGAAAAACACGTGTCTTGGGCGTGCGCGCGTTGACCGGTTCGATACACTGGAAATTAGACAGTTTACTATGTTGACGTGTCTGTGCGAAGCGGGACCCGCTGACCCCCAGCGGGCCATTGGGTCTGACCAAAATAGGATGGGAACACTAATTAATCCTAATTGAACCTAATCCTAATTAGCCCTAATTAGCCGTACTTAACCCTAAGTAACCTAATTAACCCTAAGAAGTTAACCCGAGTTAACTCTAATTAACCCCTAACACATCTTGAAGTAACCCTAATTAACCCTAAAGAACTCTTAACTAATCCTAATTTAACCCCTAACACATCTTGATGTAACTGTAATTAACCCTAATTAAAACCAAATTAAACCCCTAATTACATGTGACACAATATCACAATCATAGGTCTCAATTAAACCCTAATTAACCCGGATAAGCCTAAATACAACTCTTACCCTAACTAAACCGTAAACCCCATCACAATCACAGGTGACACGATATCAACTCCGCGAATGAACTTCATATTCCACCGAGAAACGTGAGTCGACTGCCCATATTAGGAATATTCGTTATTATTTTGTGATGTCCATTGACAACGAGTTAGTTACAACTCGTTGTCAACGAATTTGAAAGTGAATCATTTTGGTTATGGTATATTCTTGCAAATTAACCTAATGATTCCATTTTTCTGAAATTTTGAAATTTCAAAAAGATGGTTGCTTATGTTACCAATTTTCAAATGCATGCATGCATAAAAATCCTTAGTTCCCGTTCAAAGGTACTCGTTACAAACTAATACTTTGTAATGAGCCTTTGGATGTCCAGTTTGGATAATTTGGAAAAGCTAAGTGTTTATAAAACAATGTATCGACTTATGCTTTGTATTCTATATCATGGATATTTAGTACACGTTCTCCAGTGTTTCTCCGGGTGCATACAGATCTGGTATTCGAACATCCGTTAATTCTTACAAGAGCAAGATTAGACATATCTTAGAACACCTAATCGATGTCGTGTACTTTGAGAAATATGGGGAGGTGCTGCCGAATTTTTTGTATACATAGGACTAATCATGAGTCGGCAATTCTTTTATAAACATTTTCTTTTCTGAATGCGATAGGACCACTATCTATTAAAGAACAGAGGGAGTATATATAGACATGTTGTCACATGAATTCATTTTCACATCAACCCTGCCTAATTAGAGCTTTTAATTTAAGGTGGTATAGTACATAATCTCAGTCGTCATGTCGGTCGATCTAAGTTGGATGAAAAGGAAGAATGATGATGATTTTGAGGATCACGTCGATGAATTTATCGAGTTCGCTTATGCACATCCTGCACATGTTGACTCTGAGATGATAAGGTGTACATCAATATATGTGAGTTGTTGCATTGGAAAACAAGAATGGTGGTAAAATGGCATCTTCGTCGGTACAGTTTTATGGGTGGATACATAAGGTGGACGCAGCACGGGAAAACGATAGTATTGTCATCCAACCCGGTTAGTCAAGCTGACATTAGGGATGAGACACAGTATGATTACCGAGATATGATTATGGATGTTGGGCGCTAATGTTGAATGGGGTGATTACTGCGGCGATAACAGTCTCCAGCAGCCGAACGAGGGGGCTAATCAATTTTATGAATTGTTGAGAGACGCGGAGGAGCCGTTGTAGGATGAAATCCAAAAACACATATGGCTGTATGTGGTTAGTTGGTTATTATAGTTAAAATCGAACCACGACTGTCACGTATTTATCGGAATGCAAGTTCTAAGGGATGAAGAGTCATGACTGTCACGTATTTATGGAAAGATTAATTCCCATTGCCTTCTGGGGACTGTTGCCAAGGGTTGTATGTGAGACTTTAACTAAATTATCTCATTTCTTTCGGGATATCTGTTCTTCTACAATCCGGGTGAGTAACATGGAAGTGCTTGAAAAGAACATTGTGTTGACAATTTGCAAGCTCGAGAAAATCTTCCCTCCATCATTCTTTGATTCAATGGAGCATTTGCTCGTTCACTTAGCGTATGAAGCTAAGATGGGTGGGCATGTGCAATATCTGTGGATGTATCATTCAAGAGGTATTGCTTTAACTCTATGTTGTTCGTTTATATGTAATGCAAACACTGGTTCATTGATATTTCACCTAACTCTATTCATTAAACTTCTCGGTTCTTGTTACATTTGAATAAGAAAGTCCGTAATAAAGCTCCGTTGAGGGCTCAATTGCTGAGGCTCACGTAATGGAAGAGCTTGTAAACTTTTGTAGCTAATATTTTGGGCCTGATTTTGATAGAAGGTTAAATCAATTAGGCTGAAATGAGCCCGGAGCCAGCACACGTTTGGAAGGGCAATTGTCAATATTCAAGCAGTCAGGTAGTCCGTTCAGACGAACCTATACTCGGTGGCTCACGGATGTAGAGTACAGTGCTGCAATAATATATGCCGTTCTAAATTGTGATGAAGTTTCAGCATTCATTGAGTAAGTGTCTGACTTAAGATAATTACTGTACATAATTGAAAATGTGTGATAAGTAGGTTAACTCTCTCAATTTGAAGTGAATTCGATGCGAAATCTTTAATCACTGATCCCTCTAGACTTGACTCTCATCGAAAATCACAATTTGTAGAGTGGTTCATAAGACGTGTAAGTCTTTGACCAAAATATACTATGTTTCATATGTCACTCCATATGTGGTTAATTAACTTTCACCGTCTTATATAATAGGTTCAGTTGGTCGATGCTCCGGTAGCTTCCTTGTTGAAATTACTAGCTCAAGGCCCTAGTAAACAAGCAACCTATCATAGAGGCTATATCATCAATAGGTTTAGGTTTAACATAAAAGATGATGACAAGAATTGCAGGGACATTAATGGAGAGCTAGATGAGATCGTTGAGCTAACATATTTGGGTTCCCAAAACCGCCTGGTAATGTTCAAGTGTACATGATTCGATGTCACATGCAGTAGAGGAGTACGTGTTAGCTCGTAGGGGATTGTAGATGTCAATGTTAAGTCAAGACTTGTATCAGACTAGCCATTTGTGTTTGCTAGTCAAGCTGCACAAGTCCTTTATCTAGAGGACGTCGCAAATCCCAAATCTTATTGGTATACAGTTATCAATTCCAAGAAATTGCCCGTGGCATATGACAATGAGGTAGACATTTTTCAAGCAAGCCGACCAAGGACAATGAGGAGGACAATCTCACTCTTCAACCAACAGTTGATGTAGGAGAAAAAGTCATAGACGAAGATGTAGACGTAGAAAGTGTTAAAGATGATGAGGCTGAGTCTGCTGACAAAGAGGAAGAATTACTTGATGAAGAGGACGACGAGTCCCAGGAAGAAGAGGATGACGAGTCTAACGATGATGACGGTAATGATTCCCAAAATGAAGATGATTGACTTGTACTGTTGTAACATGCACTCTCTTAGTACTCGGTTCATATAGTATTTTTATACTCAGTTCATTTATATAGTGTTGTAACATGATGTGGACTATACATTGTTTTGTATGTGTTAATTTCTTTAATTTGGACTTGTTGTACACGAAGTCAGACATGAATAGATTACGGGCCATCCGTGGTAGCGGTGGACGCCAAGCTGCGTCAATGCCGGTGGCTCCCGCCTTGTCATAGCCTGCTGATGACAAGGCACATAGTGCCCACATCCAGTAGGCGGGACCCCAGTCCTGGCCACTGGCCCAGCCCCAGTCCCAGCCCCGGGCCGATTCATCCCACACGCCCACTGGTTCTCCTTCTTCTATGGATTCTACCTCAGGTATATTTGATAACGGAGTTTGGACATTATGCTAGACTGGTATTTAAATTATATTTGATCTGTATTACTGTTGGTGTTTTACAGGAACTCGATGAGGTCATGGACCGACAAGCGAAGTGCGCATCCACCCCTAGCATAAACAGAGAGTTACTCCCACCCAGGAGGGCCAGTAAGTGAAAAAATTACATAATGTAGTACTTACAATTTTCAATTCCGATATTTCTTAATGTCCACTTTTTTTAATGTATTCGATGGTTGTTTCTTTATCAGGATCCTCAAGACTCCCATGAAGACGAAGATCGACATCCTTGTGAAGGGCCGATTCTTTGAACCATGGCTATACTGGAAGGACTGGGATGCCATTACGAGGGAGTCCTTATGGGTGGAGTGGCTGGTATGGTTTTTAGCCATTTGTGTTAGTCATTATTTGTTTAATTAGAACCTAATTTTAAATTAAATGTATTGATTGTGTAATTGTGATGGATGCCTTGCAGGAGGGGTTCGAGTTTAAGTTGCCTAAGCAGCAAGCGTTGGGGCGATAGGCTTTTTTTGCCTACATTGGGAAAATTACTGTCGATGGCTACACGACGCACTAGAGCGGGCGCAGAAGGTGCCCTGATGGAGGAGTGGAAGAAATTTCCCCCTCATGGGATATCTCCAGTTGTATGGAGAGTGATGGTTAATAAGTGGAGAATTGATACATCCTGGGAGGCTAAGAGTAAGAATAGGAGCGAGAACAGACAGGCCAAAGATCTCACGCACGTGGGAGGGGGGTGTCAATGGCTCACGACGTCCTCTGACACAAGAATGTGATTAAGCACCCGAACCTAGCACAGGATGAGGTATGTGCTCTGACGTACACTCAGACGCACGTGAGGAAGAAGGATAAGGACGATTAACACCAGGCGGGGGACTTTGTTTCAGATATTTCCTGGCAGATCGATATAAGTTACGAATTAATTTGTTAAATTTTTGCCTTTATAATTGATGTTTGTCGCCTTAATGTTTTGAATGTCAAATTACTATTTTGCAGGCCTCGTACGAATAGATCAATGGGTCTGGGCAGCAGTTTGGACAACTATCAGCGTCCAGAATTACGGGCACGGTACGGGCATAAGTACCGGGGGATTGAAGTGATGGCTGGATACACCGGGGGTCGTTAATAGGCCGAAAGGCCGTGTACACGGCCTCCCCGGTATGACTGGATGTGTCTTGATACGAGTGTTCCCACCCCTCGCTGCCCCTCCACAAACGTAGACACCGACCGTGAGGCAATCGTCGTTACAAGAGGACGAGATCTGTCACATTGCTACGGAGGTGTATAGGATGATCGCGACGAATAATTAGGTGCAACCACTATATACATTGAGTAAACACTTTATACGATTGCTATCGAGATTCACGCGTCCGTGCCTTTACGTGCAGGGCAATACTGCTGGACATGCCTAGCCGGATCCCCTCCCAGTGCATTGAGAATTATTTAACCCTAATGTGCATTGAGAATTATTTGCTGGATTGAGATTGTGATGTTGAGAATTTTTAATTACAGGTTTGGGTATTAAAAAATAATAAAAAATATAAATTAGTTTGACTTTTAGCGAAGGATTTTCTTCCTTTGCTAAAAAGTCTCACTAGAATAAATGTTTCTTTAGTGACGGAAGTTCCGTCGCTGAAATTTTAAACGACAGACTTTTAGCGACGAGTTTTTCTTTGCTAAATCAGAACACTTTTAGCAACGGATATTCCATCGCTAAATATCTATCGTCAAAAATTTTGACGACACTTTGTTCTGTAGCTAAATATTTTACTCAATAAATTATTTTTAAAAAAAGAAAATAAATGCAAATAAGAAAATTTGTACGTCCATCGTTCAAGATCGACTTTAGACAACGGCTTTTAAAATTTCGTCGCAAAACTTTTAGACACGGGGTTGTAGGTAACAGACTTTTAGCAACAGTGCGTTCGTCGTCGTAAGTCTTTGGCGACGGAATTGCCCGTCGCTAAAAGTCATTTTTCTTGTAGTGACACATATCAAACGATCACACTTAGTTGAAAATTACAAGAGTTTACCATTCCCGAATTCAGTCTCATCAATAGACCACCCTTATGTCACCACACCCGAGATATAAGTTCATAACCTTTACCTCAGCCAAAGGCAAAGTAATCGAAAATAAAAGAACACCGATACTGCCTCAGATAACAGTCGAAGATGCATTTGTTCGGCTCATACGGTGCACCACTACTTAAACGCATTCAATCAACCCCAATCATTTGAATAGAGTAACATAATAATCATCAAAAATACATCAACTGTCTCTTACAATGAAAGGATGTAACATGCTCATGTGCAAGCAAACAGATCATTTCATATATGTAGTTGTTGTAATCTTCATTTACTTGCACCGTTAAACTTACCTATCAAATATTTAGTCACTTTCATCATGTAACATTGTGTTCATAACATCTTGAACATGTAATGTAATCATTTATATTCAGCAAATGAGATTCAATTATAGAACTTAACAAACCTGTACAAAACCATATTCTAAGCATGTCTTGTTTAACATAATTCACATGTATCATAACCTATTTCACATCTTTCATAATCCCCAATATGTTAAACATGCATAGATTCACTTATTAACAAATCTCTTACAAGTATTCAAAAGTTTGACAAATATTTCATACTAGAAAATTTACGCTAACATAGCATATATCCATATTCATGTCTTAAAAGCCCATTAAAAACATTTAACTATCTTATCTTAAAGAAAAGATGAAAGAACCAAATTTTCATATTTGAAACACCTCCAAAGACTCCTCAAAACACGTTCAAAACACTGTTTCAAGCTCACAGAAACTTTTTAAATCAACTGCTTAAAGTTCTCTTCCAAAAACAAGCATTAATTCTAGATTTTGTAAGGTTTTTGGTTGTTTTTCTTGAAATTTTCTCTCAAAAACGAGATAAGAAGATTCAATCATGTCAATTAGGTCTTTTAACTCAAATTTGAAGCAAGTATGAGGTGTCAAGTGGAGGTGAAGAGGTGGAGAAGTCAAATAAGACGAGGCTCAAAGCACGAGGTGGCAAGACACGATTGTGCCATTTAGCAAGTACCACAAGGCTCAAAGCATGACCTGTCGCGACATTATGCTGACACGTCACAAGCATGAGGTGGCACAATTCTATGTAAAAAAACACAAACAATCAGGCAGCCTAGTTAATAACCGGTTAATCCCAGCTAGAGTTTTACAATTTCTTTTTGTTTCCAACATGTGTCATTCCAAGTGATCATTTAAAGTTTCTAAACATAAAAACTTTCTTTTTCCATTTCTAGCACTTTGTTCACCTTCTTAGACAATTTACTCAATTCAAGGTGTTGAACATTTAAACATACATTCAAATATGTTATCATGCATAGTTCATCATAACCATTTTCACATAGAGTGATGCATCTAATCATACTTAAATATGTAATCAAAGTATATGAAATGTTGGGTTCTCACATTGCGCTACCGATTATTTGCGATAACTTTATCTTTTTTCCCTATCAATTTTTCAGCCGTTAAATTTTTTCTTCTTTCTCTTTTCCTTCGCTACTAAAATTGTCGCTAATGTCTTTCTTTTCTCCGCTACCGTTATTTTTTTGCACTGTAATTATTTTTCATTCGCAAACGTTTATGCGTGCGATGTCCGATCGAGTCGCCCCTCTGCTCACACCATACATAGGGGGGTTTATATTTCCAACCTATTTTGGTTGCACCCAAGGGCCCATTGGGGGTCCCATTTTGTGCGACAATCAAGGGTCAATTTTTCAATGCTCTCAACTGGTCAAAATGCGCACGCCCAAGAAACGTGTGTTCTTCGCCCTTTTTTTACAATTTTCGCGCTAAAATTTTTTATTTTACGTGACTCACGAAAATGTGCTCGTCGCGCCATGACTATCCAACTACTTTTTTCCAAACAATCGGCTGTCGGCATGCCTTAGCGCTTGCCCAAGGGGGTTGGCCTTGGCCTTACCCAGGGGTCGGCCTCGACTACCCTTTAAGGGTCGACCTCAACCTTCCCCCAAGGGCCTTCCTCATAGCATTTTCACTTATGGAGTTGGCCTTGGCCACCTTTAAAGGGTCGGCCTTGGCCACCTTTAAAGGGTCGGCCTTGGCCTTCCCTTACGGATCGGCCTTGGCCTTCCCCCAAGGGTTGGCCTTTGGCCTTCCCCATAGCATTTTCACTTTTCTTCAAGGGACCATGCGTCATCCATGACACCCGTCGTTGCCTGCACGCCGACTTTACGACGTCTATCACCCGGGGCCACACATGTTGTCTCCACGACACCTGCTGTCGACCGCGTGTCAGCTTCCTGGTGTTCTTCGCCCATGGCCACGCGCTTTCTGCTCGTCACCCGCCGTCACCCTTGCGATTTTCACTTTTCTTCGAGGGCTGTGCTTCGTCCACGATGCCTACCGTCACCCACGCGCTGACTCCGTATTGTACATCGCTCGAGGCTGCATGCGCCATCTCTATGACGCCTGCCATCACCTGCACATCGGCTCTACTGCTCCGCAGTGCTCGTCACTCATGATAGCACGTAGTATCCAGGACACCCACCGTCTCTCGGACATCAACTTCATGACACCCATCACCGGTGCTCAGGTGCCTCTCCGCGATGCCCGTCGTTGCTCGAGCGCCGGCTCAGCGACACCTGTTGGCCATGCCTATGCGCCATCTCTGGGACATACGTCATCGGAGGCCGTGCACTTCCACTTCCAACTTCTATCATTATCATATTTCATTCCCTATTTTTGCACAACATTAAACACCTCCCGCACTACCTACCCCTAACACTACCCCATCTCTTGAGCTCGACCGTCACTTACTCTGCCATATAGCACTCAGCTTGCTTGCAATTTTTGCTATGCCTATTGTCGCAGGCTCACCATATCTGGGATGCCTGCCACCCGCAGCTGCGGGCCATCTCCTCAATGCCTGCCAACGGAACATGGTAAATGATAGATGTGTGCACTTATGTTTAAATACAGGGGTTAACATGTTCAAGTTCTTGATTGGAAAAATACTAGGGAAAACCTTTACATGCCCAAGCAAGGCAAAGTAGCAAATCTCGAGACTAACTCCTACCCCTGGCATGACGATAGTCATCGGCCGCGCCCGTGCGCCACTTTCATAAATTGTGCCCTGGCACCATGTACTGTCTTGTAAAATATGTCAATGAGCCCATGCGCCACTCCCATATCTCGTGCGGTTGGCACCACGCCCATGCGTTACTCTCATGTCTCGTGTCGTTGGCACCATGCTTGTGCGCTATTCTAATGTTATGTGGCCGCGCCCACCGTATCTGTTCACCACATCATCTGCCCAGCCCCCTCCCTGTGGAGGTGAAACATGTTTTGACCCACTCTCCGGAGTGTGCAGTATTCTGAGGGACTCTGTTCACAGTGCTCTAGCATGAGGACCCTTCACAGCGGGATAGGCTCGCTACCACAGAAGTTATCTACGCCCGGGACAACTTGCACGACACTAAGTACTCCTGAGCTGTGACCACGTCGCACTCACGTTACCAGTGATCATCGGTGCCCCCAGGACGATGATCCTTGGGTCACTCAAGGATAAGAACAGTTCTTCAGAGGGCGTCGCGCGTAGTTTGCCTGGCAGTCTGGCACATGGACCCTTCCTCAATATTGCGTTTCTCGACTCACCCTGTGGGATTCAATAAGGGCCTGGACCGGCGGCTAGGGCATGCTTTGATCATGCCGACACTATATGGTCGCGTTGTGTGGGGTAGGTAGCGGGAATATAGGAACCAACAATCCAAAGAAGCACCAGTATTTGTGGATACCCTAGTGGCATGTCATTCCCAGAGGACGACATGTGTCAATTGATGTCACAGGCATATTTTTGCCTATATATAGTGGAGTTTGGAATTCATTTTCGATAGATTTTTCTTATTTGATACAAAGCACTTTCTCATTCCAGAATCTAGAGCTCTTGAATTCTAGAGAGAGAAACACAATTTAACATAAACTTGAATACAACATTGGACTGTGATGCTGGACCTTGACTTGGACCATAGCTTGGACTGTCGATGTCAACCCTGTTCATCTCAGCCTCATCTCCATAGCACTGCCACTCGTCACGGCCTGTCTGGGAAGCTTTGCTCTCTACCTCTACACCACCCTCAATGTGTCCCAATTTGCATATTTGGCAGCAGGCACAGACTGTATTCTTTGTGGCACTTCCATGTTGTTATGAACCCACTTTCCTTGGCATCAATATGTACGCGTGGATGAATTTCAAAATTTATGTGTGTTATACTTCACCAGTTTATACCAGGCAAATCTTTGGATACTCTGATATAAGTCTTTACCCAAGGCAAAATCACTAATGCGTTCGAGAACCAGAATTAACAATTGAGTATTATCAAAAATTGACAAGAGTGGTCACATATAATTAGTAGTATAATTGCAAAATACGAATTGTTTCATCTAAACCATCAAACCCAAATAGCTTAAGAATAAAAGACCAATATTCATCCTTTCATTGGAGAATCAACTTGAGTATTACAAGAAAGGTATGCTTATTACTCGTTCTTCAAAGAGCCTCTTCACTTAAACACCTTCACCATATTGCCCAAATTTATTTGGAGATAATAACAGCGAGCAGATGGTACTTTCAAATATAGAACCTAAAAATGGAGGCTTACGTGTCATCTTGTAAAAAACACTCCTAATTTTTGTAAGTAAACAAACATTTGCGAGGAAATGTAAGAGCTAAACTTACATTTGCATGGATCAGTTTGATCCAACTGCAATGTGTTTCTAAGATTAAGTCTCAATTAGCACCTTGGGATGGATGCAAGCTTCTACTTTACCTGTTGGGTCCTAAATCACATGAAAAATGAGACTAGTTAAATGCCAGAATGATTAGGGTTCGCAGAACATATAATTAGCCTAACCTTTGAATATCATGTTAGTGTACTAATTACCTTTAATGTGTACATGCACGTACCAGAGCCAGTGGATTTTGTTGATTAAATTAAAGTAACAACCTTGTGAACTTTGAATCCACACTGTGTCTGTTGTTTTATGATGCTCAGTGGAGTACTAGATTCCGTAGAAATAAAATTTCCACCTTGACTAGTTTCAGGGTCACAATAGATCCATAAATGGTTCGATGCTCTATATCCGGATAAGGAATCACATTCATCAAGTCTAAAAATCAAAGGAATCTTTAATAAGCATCAATGTAGCAGCCTTAGTATCTAAATCAATGTAAAAGATACTCAATATTGTACCCCCCATATAACAAACTGAATGGCTAAAAGTCAAGAAATAGCTCTAAAATCATCATCATTTTCAACTTCAGGTTCTTCCAATGCCCTTCTACAATACTCATGCATAGGGATGAGAGGCTAGCTAGAGGTGACATCTCTCTCCCTCTCTTTACCTTTACGTTGCATGGCAGCCTGGAGAGTTCTAGTAGGGCCCAGAATAAGATCACTACATGATGGCTTTGGACATAGGTGGGCAAGCTTATTGGTCGGTTACGATTTTTTCCATTGCTTGCGCAGAGACAAGTCATCTACACCCAATTGTTCCCACCACTGATCATCCATAGTGAAAGAATTCAACGGTAGAGCAGCCAAGTTTGTGCAATGTTATGCCGCTGAAAAAGGATAGGTACGCATAGGCACTAGAAGCAGGCTTTTTGTCCTAACAAAAATAGGAGAGAACACTTTCATATGAATCTCTTAGTTTAGTTTGCCATGTAGATAGTGAAGAAACCCAGAACATAATAATTGTGAAAAAAAGTTGTATGCTAAGATAATATAATTGTATTTTACTTGTATGTGACTCATACTTCTGATAACAACTTGTGTCTGCACCCAAGTCGCTTATTGACAACTCACTTCTCAGCATTATGGTACCATCGTACAAGCTTGCAGACGATAATATCTTTGTATGGTCCTTTCATGTGGGATTCACAATTGAGAATGGACAAGAAAAAGCACTTGCATTCATAACAAAGCTAGGGTTTTACCAAAATAATATATATTTGGTAATCTCATATAAGATCTTCTTTATCTATTTCGTAAACCAAAAATTCTAATGGATTTGAGACACAGATTTAAGAACTGAATATTCGTACAAATTGACAAGTATAGTTGTACTTAAGTACTTGTGTTTGCGTATACCTGACTTGTGTCATAGAATCTATAAAACCCCGCGAGATGAAGAGTAAAAGCCATACCTTCCTATAGTCTTCTCATTAGAGAATTCTTAACTGAGTATTACGAGAAATATTAATGTCCTCCAACCAGTACAATCCTTTGCAAATTTGTAGCATGCAGATGTATATAAGTATGAGCATAACCACAATAGGTTGCAGCTTAATTCAATTGTTTTTTGTCATTGGAAATGGGATTAGAGATACTTTTGTTGCCTAAGGTAAGATTACCACTTTAGTTGACGTGAAGAATTTATAACAAAATACTAACACAAACTGACAGGAATAGTAACAACTAGTCAGTTGCCTTTTGCAAACCACAATGTGTACCATTGAAACTCTCCAGGCCCCTAAACAAAAGCCATATCTTTGTGTAATCTGAGTGAATCAAATTGAGTGTTTAAAGAAATATTGGTATTGTTCAATTAGTACCCAAGATATTTTGGTTTTGAATATCCTAACGTTTGTGTTCCTTTGCAGATTTGTGACGTGCGGATGTAAATAACCTATATGAGCATAACCACAATGCCACCAATCTATATGACACCCATAATTTGTAACGAGATAAGAGCACAAACTGACAATAATAGTTACATCTAGTCAGTTGCCTTTTTCCAGACCACAACGTGTACCATTGAAACTCTTCAAGCCCCGATGAAGTTAGAAACAAAAGTCATATCTTTGTGTAATCTCAAAGAATCAAATTGAATGTTCCAAGAAGTATCAATGTTGGAAATCTTGGTATTGGAGCATCATGATATAGACCCGTAATAGCTTAAAAACAAAAGTCACGTCATTTGCATAATCCTAGCATTGGAGAATCAAATTGAGTATTACAAGACAATATCTATGTTATTTCACATGTATTAACGATAGTTTGGTTTGAATATTTTGAAGTTTTTCTCCCTTTGCATATTGGCAATGTGCGGTTGTAAACAACTCATTATAGGGAACCACAACGCCACCATATGTATATTGAATGTCTATATATATCATGAGTGACTTACAATTTCTTATGCAAGATACAAAAGTGAAATGGTGTAGCTCCTACAGGATAGGAATGATGATTACCAATATGTGAGATGCGCATCCAAAGAAATACTATTCCGGTCTTCAAAGGGATTGGATGCACTGTTTTGCAGAGGCCAAAACATTGTGCGAGGATCTGCGTAGCCTTGATGCACCAATACCTCACTGTCGTTCTCTGTCAATGTCATGCACTAATAAGCTAGAATATACACGAGTTGTTTAAAGAATTCGAGCAGAAAATAATGGAATGCTTGCACGACGGTGTCGTTACTACATGATGCAACTTGCACGCGACTTTGTGAATGCTAATGGAAGGATTCTTACACCAGAAGAGCACCAACTTTGATCAGTGTTTATCTAATGGGTATATGTTGAATGAAGATTGATGCATGTTGAAGTAGATATTTCTCTTTTATGAATAAGGTGATAGTATGATGTGATGACTGTCGGATCATAATAACAAGTTGGTTGTTCAAAGTAGGATCATTATCCTTCTTCATCTTCTTGGTAATCAAGATTTTTTTTATTTTTACTATTTTCAACCGCACTATTGCTAAAATAGTGCTATGTTGTGTTTTGATATAAACTTGTTAGAATTCCAAAAATCGCATGCATTTTGTGCTTTGACAACAAATTGTTAGAATTCCAAAATAAACCATACGTTGGCACTTGACGTTTGCTTTGGATTAAACAACGAGAAAGTTATTCTCTGAGACATGATACGACCATTTCAAGAACATTGTTAATCAAGCTTCCACTAGTCTATTAGTCTCACTGACCAAAGCAATACTTGGTGCCGGGGCATGTGTTATGAAAGTGGTGCGGCGACAAACGTCGCAAAGCAATACTTGGTGCCAGGGGCACGTATCATGAAGATAGCGCATGGGTGCGGCGACGAACGTCATGGAGACAATACTTGGTGCCGGGGCACATGTCATAAGAATGGCGCATGGGCACGGCGACGAAGGTTGCGGAGCATATACTTCGTGCCGGGGCACATGTTATGAGAATGGTGCATGGGCGCGGCGACGAAGGTAGCGAAGCATATACTTGGTGCCGGGGCACATGTTATGAGAGTGGCGCATGGGCGCGGCGACGAAGGTCGCGGAGCAAATACATGGTGCCAAGGCACATGTTATGAGAGTGGCGCATGGGCGCGGCGACGAAGGTCGCGGAGGTGGCGCACGGGCACGCGTTGGGTGTCCTGAAGATGGGATTTGAGCTAAGTGTACATGTCATAACAAGGTGATGAATGCAACATGTAGTAATGTCAAAGTTGGAAGTGATGGTAAGCGGTCGTCGGACGACGGACGTCACGAGGTTGATGGACGACGGACGTCGCGAGGTTGATGGACGACGGATGTCGCGAGGTTGATGCAAATACATGGTGCCAGGGCACATGTTATGAGAGTGGCGCATGGGCGCGGCGACGAAGGTCGCGGAGGTGGCGCACGGGCACTCGTCGGGTGTCCTGAAGATGGGATTTGAGCTAAGTGTACCTGTCATAACAAGGTGATGAATGCAACATGTAGTAATGTCAAAGTTGGAAGTGATGGTATGCGGTCGTCGGACGACGGACGTCACGAGGTTGATGGACGACGGACGTCACGAGGTTGATGCACGACGGACGTCGCGAGGTTGATGTACGAACGTCCGAAAACATCGCTGAGGTGCAAAGACTTGAGAAGACAAGTGCGCGCGGGAACAGAGGCCATGGGCCAAAGATTGGGGGAAGGCCAAGGCCACCACCCCTGGGGAGACTGAGGCCGACCCCTTGGTGAGGCCGAGGCCAACCCTAAGGGGTGGCCAATGCCAATGGCCAACTCCCATGAAGGGAGGCTAAGGCCACTCCCCCTTTCGGTGAAATTTGGGTACGCCGACAGTAGGTGTTTTGATGAGTGATGATGAATCCGAAAGTTGCGTTGCGACGATCGTGTGGATGTGAATAATACCCATTTGACGAACAAGGTGCTAAAGTCACATACAAAGCATACGAAGCGAACAAAGTGCGAAAAAGGACCTCGTGCAAAAAGTGAAGAACAGGAGGGGAAGGCCAAAGCCAACCTCCCATAGGAGGCCGAGGCCGAGGTAGACCCCATGGCCTTAGGTAGGGCCGAGGTTGACCCCATGGCCTTAGGTGAGGCTGAGGCCTACCCCATGGGGTTGGCCAAGGCCTTTGCCCCTTGACCCCGTTGCCCCGGTTGCGCCGTCGGTCGATGTTTTTGGTGAAAAAGTTATCGGGTAGTTTTGGTGTGACGAACGTGCTACCGTGAGTGACGTTGATGTAAAAATAATTGGTGACTAAGTCTCGCGTGAGGCGTGTGAAGCAAAGAATGCACTTGACTTGGGCACCCGCACTTTGACAGGTTCGAAGCGTTGAAGAATTGACTGCTGAATCCGTTGATGTGTTCGGGTGAAATGGGACCCTTATTGGGCCCTTGGGTATGACCAGAATAGGTTGGGAACATAATCCCCCTACGTGTGGTGTGCGTGGAGGGGCAACCCGAGCGGGCGCCGCACGCATACTCGCAAGTTTGCACTTAGAAGAATATGTGATGTTTGTTGGTTTGAAAGTTGCTGACGTCGTCAATGCATGATGATGATGATGAAGAGTAGGTGGCTCGAGCCACCTCATGCACCACCTACAAAAAAGCTTGGAATGCTGAGGGTTGAGACAAAGGCATGATGATAGGACGCAGGGGCGCGAGCATGTAAACGGCGCCCGGGCGACGGACGACGAGTGTCGCGGGAGACGTCACCCAGGCGATGGGCGACAAGCATTGCGGAGATGGTGCACTTGCTCTAGCGACGAGGTCATGGAGACGGTGCCCGGGCAACGGGCGTCTTGGAGATGATGTCCGAGCAACAGGCGTCGCGGAGATGATGTCTGGGCGACGGCGGTCGCGGAGATGATGTCCAGGCGACGGGGGTCGTGGAGATGAGGTCCAGGCGACGGGCGTCGCGGAGATGAAGTCCGGGTGATGGGGGTCACGGAGATGATGTCCGGGCGACGGGCGTTGCGGAGATGAAGTCCGGGTGACGGGGGTAGCGGAGATGATGTCCGGGCGACGGGCGTCGTGGAGATGATGTCCGGGCGACGGGCTTCGTGGAGATGAAGTCCGGGTGACGGGGGTCGTGGAGATGATGTCCGGGCAACGGGCGTCGCGGAGTCAGTGCCCAGGCGACGGGCGATGCACGGCGGTCAATGTTGCAATTTTTTTTTTTTAAGTGTTGGCCGCGGGTGAAGGAAAGAAGATGAAGGTTGAAGGTGGGTGAAGGTGGTGGCCATGGCTTGGGGAAGGCCAAAAGGGGTGGCATGGAGGATGGCCATGGAGTAAAGGGGAGAGGCTATGGGGATGAAGGGCCAAGGCCGGCCGACCAAGTGGCCGAGGCAGACCAGGGCCGTGAGGCCGAGGCCGACCAAGGCCCTTTGGCCGAGGTCGAGGCCGACCAAGGTGTGGGCGGGGTGATGGGCGAGGGGGAAGGGGAGAAGGGGAGGGGGAAGGGAAGAGAGGGCGGGGGAGGAGGGTGAAGGCTGAGGCTGAGGGGGGTAGTGGGCCGCGGCCGACGGGGTGGGGGAAGAAGGAAGGGGAAAGGGGAAGGAAAAAAAGGGGCAGCAGCGGTGGCGGTGTCGCGGGTGGCCGAGGGACGCGGGGAAGGAGGGATGGGGGAGAGAAGGGAGAAGAGAATAGAGGGAGAGGGGCTGGGCCGAGGCCGAGGGGGGATGGGGGCCGACGCCGGTGAGGGGCGCGCCGTGGAGGGCAAGGCCGAAGGGCGGCGATGCCAAGGGGGCTACGGTGGGCATGAGGGAGAAGAAAAAGAGATGAGGAGAGTTAGGGTTAGGGTTTTAGGTTTGGTGGGTCGGGTTCGGGTTGGGTCGATCACGGCACAGAGAAAAAGAGAACGCACGGGTCAGGGCATTCTCGCGGGTGGGTTCTACCCAAATTATGAATTGAATTTCAAAATTTATTCATTAAATAATTAATTAATTAAAATTTTTTTTTACAAACCAAAAGAGGCCCCCAAGAGAAGCCTCACAATTACAAGAAGATAGAGAGGAGTGGGATGGTGGGAGCAAAGAGAGGAAAATGTTAGAGGGAGTGTGAGGGGGTTGGTGAGAGGGGAGATGAAAATGTTGAAAAAAATTTCAAGTGTAGAATGAGGGTGAGAGGGTGGCGACCCAACCGCGAGCAGGCCGAGTGAGAGGGAGGAGGGCGAAGGGTGTGAGAAAATTTTCTAAGTGTTGAGAAAATTTCCAAGAGTTGTAACAAAATTTTTCTAAGTGTTAAGCTTGGACAAGGGTACTGAGGGAAACCGCTAAGAGTGATCATCGATGACCGGTTGCGAAAAAATGAAATTTTTTCTAAGTGTCAAATTTTATTTTTTTTATAAAGGGTGGTCATGCGACCGCAAGCACGAGAGGTTGAGATGAGCGGGATGGGGAACTCAGGGTGATGGGCTGGCATCGATGACCGACTGAGTGACGAAGGTCGGGGAGGATTAGTGAGGAGTGCTACATGCATACCTGGCAGAGGCGGTCGTGAGATATGGGTGTCACGTGGCTCGAGCCACCCCGCGCACCACGCACCAAGTTGGTATGGGACGTGAGGCTGAAGGGGTTGGGAAGGGGTAAAGCCCCCAAGGTAGTGGATGATGGCATCAAGAGTGGTGTCAGTAGGCATGTGCAAGAGCAATGTAGCTTGAAAATTTTCTAAGTCTGGAAAATGTAATTTCATTGATAACGAAGGATAGGCGACATGCCTTGATACATGGGTATGACGTACATGGCAACTTGCAAAATGAACGCAAAAATTACAAGTGTGGAAAATGCACTAAGGCATGCCAAGGCTTGGTCGGGTGGGTCATATGTCCGGTACTCAGAGTTTGAGCTCTTCGGACGCAATCTTGTCAGCAAAGACAAACTTGAGGCCCCTGCACCACTTAAGGCCGTGACCGACCTTCCGATGATAGGGGCCGTAGTTGGGGTGGGCTAAGTCATCCGGGGTAGGTTCAGTGTTGGCATTGGGCAGGGTTATGGCATTGTCATTGATCCATGTCTCGAGGAGAGCTCTGACAGTCTTCAAGTCACATGGGTAATCCGGGGCAGGCATCGGTTGACCTCTCTTGTCAGGGCGCCCGTCCCTTCCTTGAGACTGACGCTTGCAGTTGTTGTCTTTGGTACTGGCTGCTTCTATCGTCGCAGTCAAGACAATATGAGGTTGGGGCTTTGGGGTCTTTGACGAACCGACCGAGTCATAGGTGCGTCGCGCGGCTTCTTTGAGATGTCCCCAGGACCGAAGCTGGAGGTTTTCAAGGTAGACCCTGTAGGTGTCTTTCATGTTCTTGATGCAAATGGGCACAAGGGTTTCATCTTTGCTAAAGTCAGTGCACTCCAAGCACTTGTGATGAAATCGCGTGACATAGGTGTTGAGATCTTCCCCGGGGTTCTGGCGAATTCCGACAATGTCAACGATGGTTACACGCTCCGTCTCATAGTGAAACTTGTCAAGGAAGAGGTGGACCATGTCGGAGCAGGAGTGGATAGTACCGTCGGGAATCTGATGATACCAAGAGTAGGCGAGGCCAGTCAGGGACTTGTGGAATTCACGAAGCTTCAAAGTGTCGTCCTCCCCGTAGTGCTCTAGAGAGCCAGCAAAACGGGTGATGTGCTCTCGGGCATTGCCCTCTTTGCCGTTGAACAAGGTGAAGGATGGTTGCTTGTACTTGACAGGGTAGGGCTTAGTAGTGAGGCTGCCAGAGTAGGGAGCATGGCCTGACAGCTTAGAGGTGGAGTGTGGTAAGGATGACTGCTTGAGACGACGAAGGATGGCCTCAAAGTCATGCTTGGTGACGTACGAAGCATGTGAGGGTTTGTGCCCTGTCAGGATGATCCGGGCACCAGAGCCCCCAGACGGGGAAACCTGAGGCATTGAGGGGATGACAACGGTCGAGAGGGGTTGGTGGTGGGGAACAACTTGTTGGGGCATGTTTTGCATATGGGTAGTGTCGGCTGCTGGAAGTCGGTCGTCAGGCAGGGTCGACTGGAGTAAGCCGGGGGAATGACTTGTGTTTAGGTTTCAGTTGGTTATGTTGGGGTTAGGCTCCATCTCGATTGAGTCGTGAGTCTCAGATGAGCTTCGTGTCGGCACGGGCTGGGGGGCCGTGACAGGGTGAATCTGTTGCAGTACGGGTCCAAGGTCTGCCTGAGATCTTCGTGATGGCCTGACAAGATGCAGCACATTAGCTGCAGGAGGGGAAGATGTCGCAAGTCCTACCGCCAAAGGTCTAGATGATTGTGGCGGCGGTGGTCGCGACACTGGGGCCTGAGCGGCGTCAAGAGCCAACCAGGGTCCGGAAGGTTGGACTGGTGTAAGGGTTTGTTGGGAGGCCATTGCCTGCATGGATTTTTGCATTTCCATGATGATTGTCATGAGAGTAGCCTGCGAGTCTTGTAGGTTGGCTATAGCGGGCGTGAACTATTGGATGGCCGCATTGACTGCAACTTGTATGTCAGGTGCGATAGCTAGTGGCTGGTCTTGGAGACGCATGGCACTAGTCCCTTCTTATTCACCGGGGTGATCCACCTCTGGCACGGTGAGGATGAGGCCTTGGCTGGCAGCCCTCGTAACTCTTTGTCGTGGAGGCATGGTGCCTAAGTGTAGCGCACAGGCAGACTACAGTACGATGCTCACCTCCCCAGCGGAGTTGCCAAAATGATGCCAAGGAAAGTGGGTTCGTACCTACGTGGAGGTGCCACAAAGGCTGCAGTCCGCGTCAGCTGCCAAGTATGTTGATGTGAGACACAGCAAGGGTGGAGCAAGGGCAGAGACCAAGGGCTTCCCAGACAGAGCCTGAGGGTGGCAGTGCTGCGAGGGCAATGGCACAGGATGAATATACGATGACAGTCACAGTCTGATGCTTAGGTCCGAAGTCAGGGTCCTGTATGTTTCTATCTCTAAGATTCTAAAGTGAGAAAGTGAAAGTGTTCTGAAAATGTCCAACCTCCAAATGAATTCTCAAGACCTCTATTTATAGAGGTTGAGATGATGATGTCATCACGTGACATGTGGCACTCCCCGAGAGTGACACGTCACCGAGGGGTCCACAGAGGGTGCTCCACGGACTGTCGAATCGCATATTCACCCGGCCTGCCGTGCACATCATCGCTCTGTCTGTCTGGAAAGACTGGCTCCCACAGCGTCGGTGTGGCCAGATAAACCCCTTGATCTATCCTCCAATCCAAGCCTTGTAGAGTCCTACAGGCCTGGCAGTGGTGGGGAAGACCTGACGCCCAACTGCCAAGCAGACTAGGCACGATGCCCTCCGAAGACCTGCTCCTGTCTCGGAGTGACCCGGGGGTAATAGTCCATAGGGGTGCCAACGCAAGCCCCCAGTGCCGGAGCACTCAGAGGGCGTCAAAGTAGCATCCCAGAGGAGCCGCTACCTGACGGGCCAGGTAGCATCCCGGAGGAGCCGTCTACCCTGAAGAGCTCCTGACCCGGAGGAAGGGGAGTTGAAGAGCTCCCTGACGGAGATAGTGTTCCGGAGGAGTCGCTCCGTAGGTCGAGGTCATCCCGGAGGAACAATCTACCTGGCCAGCCGAGGTAGCATCCCGGAGGAGCCGTCTACCTGGCGGAAGGGGAGTTGAAGAGCTCCCTGGCGGAGATAGTGTCCCGGAGGAGTCACTTCGCAGAGGAGTCCTTGTAGCCAGGAGCAAGGTAGCATCTCGTGTTCTCGGAGGCAGACCTTCTACCTGGCGGAAGGGCGCAGCAACGAACATCGCGGAGCAATACTTGGTGTCGGGGCACGTGTTATGAAAGTGGTGCAGCGACGAACGTCGCGAAGCAATACTTGGTGCCGGGGGCACATATCATGAAGATGGCGCATGGGTGCTGCAACGAAGGTCGTGGAGACAATACTTGGTGCCGGGGCACATGTCATAAGAATGGCGCATGGGCACGGCCACGAAGGTCGCGGAGCATATACTTGGTGCCGGGGCACATGCTATGAGAATGGCGCATGGGCACGGTGATGAAGGTCGCAGAGCATATAGTTGGTGTCGGGGCACATGTTATGAGAATGGCGCATGGGCGCGGTGACGAAGGTCGCGGAGCATATAGTTGGTGCCGGGGCATATGTTATGAGAGTGGCACATGGGCACGGCGACGATGGTCGCGGAGCATATACATGGTGCCGGGGCACATGTTATGAGAGTGGCGCATGGGCGCGGCGACGAAGGTCGCGGAGGTGGGGCACGGGCACGCGTCGGGTGTCCCGAAGATGGGATTTGAGCTAAGTGTACCTGTCATAACAAGGTGATGAATGCAACATGTAGTAATGTCAAAGTTGAAAGTTATGGTATGTGGTCGTAGGACGACGGACGTCGCGAGGTTGATGGACGACGGACGTCGCGAGGTTGATGGACGACGGATGTCGCGAGGTTGATGGACGATGGACGTCGCGAGGTTGATGCACGACGGACGTCGCGAGGTTGATGTACGAACGTCCGCAAACATCGCGGAGGTGCAAAGACTTGAGAAGACAAGTGCGCGCGGGAACGGAGGCCATGGGCCAAAGATTGGGGGAAGGCCAAGGCCACCACCCCTGGGGAGGCTGAGGCCGACCCCTTGGTGAGGCCGAGGCCGACCCTAAGGGGTGGCCAAGGCCAATGGCCAACTCCCATGAAGGGAGGCTAAGGCCACTCCCCCTTTCAGTGAAATTTGGGTGCGCCGACGGTAGGTGTTTTGATGAGCGATGACAAATCTGAAAGTTGCGTTGTGACGATCGTGTCGACGTGAATCATACCCATGTGACGAACAAGGTGCTAGAGTCACATACAAAGCGAGAAAAAGGACCTTGTGTGAAAAGTGAAGAACCGGGGGGGAAGGCCAAAGCCAACCTCCCATGGGAGGCCGAGGCCGACCCCATGGCCTTGGATGAGGCCGAGGCCAACCCCATGGCCTTAGGTGAGGTCGAGGCCGACCCCATGGGGTTGGCCAAGGCCTTTGCCCCTTGACCCCGTTGCCCCGGTTGCGCCGTCGGTCGATGTTTTTGGTGAAAAAGTTCTCGGGTGGTTTTGGTGTGACGAACGTGCTACCGTGAGTGACGTTGATGTAAAATAATTGGTGACTAAGTCACGCGTGAGGCGTGTGAAGCAAAGAATGCACGTGACTTGGGCGCCCGCACTTTGACCGGTTCGAAGCGTTGAAGAATTGACTGTTGAATCCGTTGACGTGTTCGCGTGAAATGGGACCCTTATTGGGCCCTTGGGTACGACCAGAATAGGTTGGGAACAGATTGCTTGAGGTCCATAAAGGGGGTAACGTGGTCCATTTTGGGGGGAATTTTCCATCAAGTGAAGTTGCAGTTCTCCTGCTATCCACTTGATATTTATAAATAAAGTCGTGGATCAGCAGTAACTTGCTAATTCCAGTGGAAGAAGTTGAGTCTAATAAATGAATAATGTCAAATAATGGACTTAAATACTAGTGTTTTTTGACTTGATTAGTTGAATAATAAAACTTCTACTAGACTTTCTAGCAGACTATGAAAAAAATCATGACATGCTTGCTTGTTCATACTAAATTACATCTATAACATAACATGACTCAAACAAAATAGCTATGTGTTTCTTACTATTTACTCGTTTTACTTGACTTGGTTATTTGACAAAATTGGGAGATTGAGCTTATCTAGTTGTTTCATGACTACTCACTGAAATTTCTTTATATGATTAATAATTAGATCACATCTATCAATAACGCATGAGATGTCTCAGTTGTAACATTGTATTTAATTTTAAATTTACATAATTGAATATAAAATGGATTATTGGTAAACCTCGTTGCCATATGAGAAAATTTCCATCAATGTTGCATACTTACAATTCTGCAACTATCAATGACCCATGAGATATCTCACGTGTAACATAGTATTTAATTTTAATTGTACGTAATTGGATATAAAATGAATTGTCGGTAAACCTCATTGCCATATGAGAAAATTTTCATCAATGTTGCATACTAACAATTCTGTACCTATCTTGGAAGCTTAATATTTGCAACATCTCTATTGCCTATTAAAAGTCTATAATTCAGAAACATTGCTAGCACGATAAACTTGTGCTGAGAATATGATATATTCACATCATTTCGTAGCGCCATACATCTGTAGCTACCTAAAATAGCATTGCAACGAAGCTAAGTTGTTACCCCATGTAGTAGAGGAGTGCATTCATACAGAGCTAGGGTCTTGATATTGAATGCACAACATCATAATTATTGTTCCCAACCCATTCTGGTCATACCCAAGGGACCACTAGGGTCCCATGTTGCGCGACATGTCGAGACATTCAACGGTCAATACAAGCTCTTTTTTTGTGAGGATCTGCTATGATAATGAGAAAGATTTCTGCATATACGCCCAAATCGGTCCATAATATCAGAATCGGATAAACCGGACCAAACCGCCTTACTAATAGGATGCCCCAATACGTTACAAAATTTCGCTTTAGCCAATGATCCAATCAGAGGAATAATTGGAACAATAGTATCGAACATTATCAATTAGAAATCTTACTAGCATTTGACTACGTACCATTGAGGGGGTTATCCGCACACTTGAAAGATAGCCCAGAAGGTCGAGGGAATGATTGGATGATTGGTTTATATAGATGCGTTTCTTCACCTTCGCACGCTTCGTGCACGACTTAGTCACAAATTATTTCACATTGACGTCACTCACAGTAGCACGACCATCGCACCAAGACCACCCGAACACCTTTTTCATCAAAAATGTCGACCGACGGCGCAACCGAAATGACGGGGTCAAGGGGCAAAGGCCTTGGCCAACCCCATGGGCTCGGCCTCAGCCTCACCCAAGGCCATGGGATCGGCCTCGGCCTCACCCAAGGCCATGAGGTAGGCCTCAGCCTCCCATGGGGGGTTAGCCTTGGCCTCCCCCCCGCCCCGCCGTTCTTCACTTATTGTGCAAAGTCCCTTTCGCACTTTGTTTGCTCCGTACGCTCTATATGTGACTTCGGTGCTTTGTTTGTCATATGGGTACGATTCTTGGTAACATGCTCGTCATGATGCAACTTCCGGATTTGTCATCGCTCATCAAAATACCTACCGTCGCCACGCCCGAAGTTTGCCAAAAAGGGAAGTGCCCTTGGGCTCCAAAAATAGAAATCGGCCATTTGGCCTTGGCCAACCCCAGGGGGTCAGCCTCGGCCTTCCCCAGGCCTAGGGGGTCGGCCTTGGCCTCAAAGAGAGGTTGGCCTCGGCCATTTTCCCCCGGTGGTTCCCCCTTCGCGCATACTCCTTTCCGCACTTTTTTTGCTTCATACGCTTTGTACGTGATTTTGACATCTTGATCGTCACATAGATACAACTCGCGTCGACACACTCGTCATAACGCAACTTCCGGATTCATCAATTCTCATGAAAACAGCTACCGTCGGTGCGCCCAAAGTTCATTGAAGAGGGGAGTGGCCTTGGCCTCCCTCCATGGGAGTGGGCCTTTGGCCTAGGCCACTCCCTAGGGTCGACCTCGGCCTCCCCAAGGGGTCGGCCTCGGCCTTCCCCCAATTCTTAGCCTATGGCCTCCCCTCCCACACGCACTTATTTTCTCAAATCTTTGCACCTCTGCGATGTTTACGGACGTTTGTACATCAACCTCGTAACGTCTGTCGTGCATCAACCTCGTGACGCCTATTGTCCATCAACCTCGCGACGTTCGTCATGCATCAACCTCATGACGTCTGTCGTCCGTGACCACATACCGCTCCCGTGATGCCCATCGCCCAAAGTTGCACACTACCACCGAATGACCCGTCGCCAACGACTGCATACCATCACTCCCGACTTTGTCATTACTACATGTTGCATTCATTATCTTGTTATGACAGGTACACTCAGCTCACATCCCGTCTTCAGGACACCCGACGCGCGCCCGTGCGTCGATTCCGCGTTGTTAGTCACCGCGCCCGTGCTCCATCGTCATGATATGTGCCCCAGCACCAAGTATTGTTCCGCGACGTTCGTCATTGCGCCCTTGCGCCATTCTCATAATCCGTGCCCCCGACACCAAGTATTGCTCCGCGACATTCTTCGCCGCGCCCATGCACCACTTCCATGACATGTGTCCACGACACCAAGTATTGTCTCCACGACGTTCGTCGCCGTGCCCATGCGCCATTATCATGACAGGTGCCCCGGCACCAAGTATATCTCTGCGACATTCCTCGCCGCGCCCATTCGCCACTTCCATGACACGTGCCCACGGCACCAAGTATTGTCTCCGCAACGTTCATCACCGCGCCCATGTGCCATTCTTATGACATGTACCCCGGCACCAAGTATATTCCCGCGATGTTCGTCGCCGCCCGTGCGCCATAGTCATGATACGTGCCCTAGCACCAAGTATTATTCCGCGACGTTCGTCGCTGCGCCCTTGCGCCATTCTCATGATGCATGCCCCTGGCACCAAGTATTGTCTCCGCCACGTTCGTCGCCGCGCCCATGCGCCATTTTCATGACATGTGCCCATGGCACCAGGTATTGTCTCGTGATGGTAGTCGCCGAGCCCATGCGACACAATCATGTACATGCTTCTGGGGGGCTCCACTCGTAGTGCTCTGGCACGAGGACCCCTCACAGCGGGATGAACTCACAACCTTATAGTCATCGACACCACGGGATGGGCTCACAACCTTAAAGCCATCGCCGTCACAATCATGGGGGCTCCGGCCCTCGCAACGGGATGGACTCACAACCTTATAGTCATCGCCGCCACAGGATGGGCTCACAACTTTAAAGTCATCACCGTCACAATCACAGGGGGCTCCGGCACGAGGACCCCTCGCAGCGGGATTGACTCACAACCTTATAGTCATGCCACCATGGGATGGGCTCACAACCATAAAGCCATCGCCATCACAATCACGGGGGCTCCGGCATGAGGACCCCTTGCAGCAGGATGGACTCACAATCTTATAGTCATTGTCTCCACGGGATAGGCTCACAACCTTAAAGCCATCGCCGTCACAATCATGGGGGGCTCCGGCCCTCGCAGTGGGATAGGCGACTCTTTTGGGACACTATCTCCATCAGGGTGTCTTCGTGACTGGCCTACGTGCTCCGGCACTGGGGCTCGAGTCGGCACCCCTATGGACTATGACCCCGGGTCACTCCGAGACGGAAGCAGGTCTTCGAAGGCATCACGCCTAGTCCACCTGGCAGTTGGGCGTCGGGTCTTCCCGACCGCTGCCAGGCCTGTGGGACTCTGCAAGGGCTTGGATTGGTTGCTAGATCAAGGGGGTTCTCTAGCCACACCGACGCTGTGGGAGCCAGTTTTTCCAGACAGACTGAGTGACACTGTGCAGAGCAGGCCGAGTGAATATGCGATTCGACAGTCCGTGGAGCACTAGCACCCGTGGACCCCTCGGTGACATGTCACTCCCGAGGAGCGCCACGTGTTGGTTAATGACATCATCATCTCAACCTCTATAAATAGGGGTCTTGAGAATTCATTCGAGGGGGGCATTTTTAGAACACTTTCACTTTCTCACTCTAGAATCCTATAGAGAGAAACATACAGGACCCTAACTCTGGACCTAAGCATCGGACTGTGACTGTCGTCGTGTATTCACTCTGCGTCATCGCCCTCGCTTCACTACCAGCCTCAGGCTCTGTCTGGGAAGCCCTTGATCTCTGCCCTTGTTCCACCCTTGTTGTGTCCCACATCATCTCACTTGGCATCTAACTCGGACTGCATTCTTTGTGGCACCTCCACGTCAACTGCGAACCCATTTTCCTTGGCATCATTTTGGCGACTCTGCTGGGGAGGTGAGCATCGTAATGCAGTTCGTCCCGTGCCTGACACATCCAAGCAACCATGCCTCAGCAACGTAGGGCTACCAGGACTACCAATCACAGCCTCAACCCAGCCATCCATGAAGTCTCATTCTCCAGACTTAGAAAATTTTCAAGCTACATTGCTCTTGCACAAGTCTACTGACATCACTCTTGATACCATCACCCACTCTCTTGGGGGCTTCGCCACTTCCCAACGCCTCTCCGCCTCACATTGCAGCGACTTGGTACGTGGTGCGCGAGGTGTCTCGAGCCACGCTACTATGGTCGTACCATTACCCCTCATCCTTTTTTTGACACTTAGAAAAAATTTCATTTTTTTCGCAACCGGTCATCGATGATCACCCTCAGTGGTCTCCCTCGACACCCTTGTCCGAGCTCAACACTTAGAAAAAAAATTTCACCCCTATATCTTATGCTCCTTCCAACACTCGAAAAAACTTCTCAACTTCAAAAATTTTCAAAATTTTCTCTCCCCCTTCGCCCTCCTCCCTCTCACCCTGCCTGCTCGTGGTCGGGTCACCACCTTCTCACCTTCATTCTACACTTAGAAAAATTTTCACAATTTTTTCTCATCTCCCCTCCCCCTTCAACCTTCAACCATTCCACCTTCTTCCATGGACAAGGCCAACCCCTATACCACGGCCACGCCACCTTGACCAAGGCTAACCTTTGACCTCTTCGTCGACCCCGAGGCCCACCTTCCACACCTACAACTACCCCTCTCTCTCGCCTCTCTCACTTCGGCCACCCATCGGCCCAAAAACACACCACAACCACCCCTCTCTCTTACCTTTCTCACCACGGTGACCTCTCGGCCGACCACCAAGGTCGACCACCAATGCATACTTCGGCCTGCACACATTCACCCAACGACCTCACACCAAGGCCAACGCAGCAAAGATCTTCACATCACAGCTGACCGTCAAGACCGACGAACTACCTCACCCCACCATTCTATAACGACGACTACCATCACCAAACATCATAGCCACCATCCTCACAAACATGCACTTAAAAAAATTGCAACATCGACTGCCTTCCATTGCCCGCACCCAGTCGCCCGTCGTGGACTGCCCCAGCATCACGATGCCCAACCGCGCCCTTGTTACGACACTCATGACGATGTCCCCCGACATCAATGTACTTGCTAGGTGGTGTGCGAGGTTCCTCGAACCACTTTTTCCTTCTCATTGTTCAATGCTCATCGCCGTCGTCCGAGCATCGTCTCTGCGACCCCTGCCGCCAGCACCCGGGTGCCAACTCCGCGACCCCTATCGTTCCCACTCGGGCCCCGTCTCCACGACCCCTATCACCCGCGCACCGCTTCTGCTACCATGTCGCCCGCGCCCCGTCTCTGCGACCCCCCGTGCCCCAAAATTCACTCCGCGACCCCCGTCCCCCGAACGGCACTCCGCGACCCCCGTCCCTGGACGGCAGTCCGTGACCCTGTCGTCCGAAAGTCATCTCGGCGACCCTTATTGTTCGAACGTCACTCCATGACCCCCGTCGCCCGAACGTCACTCCGCGACCCCCGTCGCCCGGACGTCACTCCGCAACCCCCATCGACCGAACGTCATCTCCGTGACCTCGTCGTCAGGATGTCATCTCCGCGACCCCCGTCGCCCGGATATCATCTCCGCGACCCCGTCGTCAGGACGTCATCTCCGGGCCCCCGTCGTCCAGACGTCACTCCATGACCCCAGTTGCACGGACGTCATCTCCACGACCTCATCGTCAGGACGTCATCTCCGTGACCCCCATCGCCCGGATGTCATCTTCGCTACCCCCATCGCTCGTGCGCCGACTCCACGATCACGCTCATGCGCCCCATCATCGTGCCCTTAGGTCAACATCCCAAGTATTCCAAGGTCTCAATAGGTGGTGCACGAGGTGGCTCGATCTACCTACTCTTCACCTTCGTCATTCAGAGACGACATCAACTACTCTCCAGCCAAAGAACATCAAAACTTCTTCCAAGTGTTTATGCGTGTGGCGCCCGCTTGGGTTGCCCCTCCGCGCACCCCACACGTAGGGGGCTTATGTTCCCAACCTTTTCTGGTCGTACCCAAGGGACCTCTAGGGTCCCATGTTGCGAGACACGTCGACACATTCAACGGTCAATTCTTCAACACTTTGAACCAGTCAAAGTGCGGACGCCCAAGTCACGTGCATTTTTCGCTTTGTTTACGACTTAGTCACAAATTATTTCACATTGACGTCACTCACGGTAGCACAACCATCATACCAAGGCCACCCGAACACCTTTTTCATTAAAAATGTCAACTGACGGCGCAACCGAAACAACGGGTTCAAAGGGCAAAGGCCTTGGCCAACCACATGAGGTCAGCCTTGGCCTCACCCAAGGCCATGGGGTAGGCCTCGCCTCCCATGGGGGGTCGGCCTCGGCCTCCCCCCTGGTTCTTCACTTTTCGTGCAAAGTTCCTTTCACACGTTGTTCGCTCCGTATGCTCTTTATGTGACTTTGACGCTTTGTTCGTCATGTGGGTACGATTCTTGGCAACACGCTCGTCACGACGCAATTTCTGGATTTGTCATCGCTCATCAAAACACCTACCATCGGCGAGCCCGAAGTTCGCCAAAAGGGGATGTGGCCCTGGGCTCCAAAAATAAAAGTCGGCCATTTGGCCTTGGCCAACCCCAAGGGGTTAGCCTCAGCCTTCCCCAGCCATAGAGGGTCGGCTTCAGCCTCCAGGAAGGGTTGGCCTCGGCCACTTTCCCCCCGGTGGTTCCCCCTTCGTGCATACTCATTTGCGCACCTTTTTCACTTCATACGCTATGTACGTGATCTTGACATCTTGATCGTCACGTAGATATGACTCGCGTCGACACACTCATCATAATGCAACTTCTGGATTCATCATTGCTCATCAAAACACCTACCGTCGGCGCATCCAAAGTTCACCAAAGAGGGGAGTGGCCTTGGCTTCCCTCCATGGGAGTTGGCCTTTTGCCTTGGCCATTCCCTAGAGTCTGCCTCGGCCTCCCCAAGGGGTCAGCCTTAGCCTTCCCAGGGATGGTGGCCTTGGCCTATGGCCTCCCCTCCCGCAGGCACTTATTTTCTCGAATCTTTGCACCTCCGCGATGTTTACGGACGTTTGTACATCCGCCTCGCGGCGTCCGTCTTGCATCAACCTCACAACGTCCATCATCCATCAACCTCACGACGTCTGTTATGCATCAACCTCGTGACGTCCGTCGTGCATCAACCTCGCGACGTCCGTCGTGCATTAACCTCGTGACGTCCGTCGTCCGTGACGGCATACCCCTCCCAAATGCCCATCGCCCAAAGTCACGCACTACCACCGAATGACCCATCGCCGACGACCGCATACCATCACTCCTGACTTTGTCATTACGACATGTTGCATTCATTATCTTGTTATGACAGGTACACTCAGCTCACATCCCATATTCAGGACACCAGATGCCCGACCCTGCGTGACGTTCATCACCTCGCCTGTGCGCCATCACATGATATGTGCCCCGGCACCAAGTATTGTTCCGTGACGTTCGTCACTGCACCCTTGCGCCATTCTCATGATGTGTGCCCCTAGCACCAAGTATTGCTCCGCAAAGTTCGTCACCGCGCCCATGCGCCATTCTTATGAGATGTGCCCCGACACCAAGTATATATCCGCAACATTTATCGCCGCACCCATGCACCACTTTCATGACATGTGCCTACAACACCAAGTATTGTTTCCGCAATGTTCATCTCAATGTTCGTCTCCGCGCCCATGCGCCATTCTCATGACATGTGCCCTGGCACCAAGGATATCTCTGCGACGTTCGTCGCCACGCCCATGCGCCACTTTCATGACATGTGCCCACGGCACCAAGTATTGTCTCCACAACGTTCGTCGCCTCGCCCATGCGCCATTCTCATGACATGTGCCTCGGCACCAAGTATATCTCCACGACGTTCGTCACCGCGCCCATGAGCCACTTCCATGACATGTGCCCACAGCACCAATTATTGTCTCCGTGACATTTGTCGCCTTGCCCATGCACCATTCTCATGACATGTGCCCCGGCACAGAGTATATCCCCGTGCCCATGCGCCATTCTCATGATGCGTGCCCCCCGGCACCAAGTATTGCTTCGTGACGTTCGTCGCCGCGCCCATGCGCCATTCTCATGACATGTGCCCCGGCACCAAGTATATCTCCGCAACGTTCGTCGCTGCGCCCATGTGCCACTTCCATGACATGTGCCCACGGCACCATGTATTGTCTCCGCGATGTTTGTTGTTACGGCCATGCGCCACTTTCATGACATGTGCCCACGGCACCAAGTATTGTCTCCACAACGTTCGTCGCCATGCGCCATTCTCATGACATGTGCCCCGGCGCCAAGTATATTCCACGATGTTCGTCACCGCGCCCATGCGCCACTTCCATGACATGTGCCCACGGCACCAATTATTGTCTCCGTGACATTTGTTGCCTTGCCCATGCGCCATTCTCATGACATGTGCCCCGGCACCAAGTATATCCCCGTGCCCATGTGCCATTCTCATGATGTGTGCCCCCCGGCACCAAGTATTGCTTCGCAACGTTCGTCGCCGCGCCCATGCGCCATACTCATGACATGTGCTCCGGCACCAAGTATATCTCTGCAACGTTCGTCGCTGCGCCCATGTGCCACTTCCATGACATGTGCCCACGGCACCATGTATTGTCTCCGCGATGTTTGTTGTCGCGCCCATGCGCCATTCTCATGACATGTGCCCCGGCACCAAGTATATCCCTGAGACGTTCGTCGCATGCGCCCGTGCGCCATTGTCATGATACGTGCCCCCGGTACCAAGTATTGTTCCGCGACGTTCGTCACTGCGCCCTTGCGCCATTCTCATGATGCATGCCGCCGGCACCAAGTATTGTCTCCGTGACGTTCGTCACTGCGCCCATGCACCATTCTCATGACATGTGCCCAAGGCACCAGGTATAGTCTCTGTGATGTTCGTCGCGACGCCCGTGCGCCACTCTCATGATACATACCATGGCACCAGGTATTGTCTCGCGACATCATGTTACATGCTTTCGAGGGGCTCTGTTTGTAGTGCTCGCACGAGGACCCCTCGCAGCGGGATGAACTCACAACCTTATAGTCATCACCACCATGGGATGGGCTCACAACCTTAAAGCCATCGCTGTCACAATCATGGGGGGCTCCGGCCCTCGCAGCAGGATCGACTCACAACCTTATAGTCATCGCCGCCACAGGATGGGCTCACAACCTTAAAGCCATCGCCGTCATAATCACGGGGGGCTCCGGCCTTCACAGCGGGATGGACTCATAACTTTATAGTCATCGCCGTCATGGGATGGGCTCACAACCTTAAAGCCATCGTCATCACAATCACGGGGGGCTCCGGCACGAGGACCCCTCGCAGCGGGATGGACTCACAACCTTTTAGTCATCACCATCATGGGATAGGCTCACAACCTTAAAGCCATCACTGTCACAATCATGGGAGGCTCCGGCCCTCACAGTGAGATAGGCGACTCCTTCAGGACATTGTCTCCGTCAGGGTGTCTTCATGATTGGCTTACGTGCTCTGGCACTAGGGGCTCACGTCGGCACCCCTATGGACTATGACCCCCGGGTCACTCCGAGATGGGAGTAGGTCTTTGGAGGGCATCACGCCTAGTCCACCTAGTAGCTAGGCGTCGGGTCTTCCCAACCGCTGCCTGGTCTGTGGGACTCTGCAAGGGCTTGGATTGATGGCTAGATCAAGGGGGTTCTCTGGCCACACCGACGTTGTGGGAGCCTGTCTTTCAAGACAGACAGAGTGACGCTGTGCAGGGCAGGCCAGGTGAATATGCAATTCGACAGTCCGTGGAGCACTGGCACCTATGGACCCCTCGGTGATGTGTCACTCCTGGGGAGTGCCACGTGTCGGTTAATGACATCATCATCTCAACCTGTATAAATAGGGGTCTTGAGAATTCATTCGAGGGGGGGACATTTTTAGAACACTTTCACTTTCTCACTGTAGAATCTTGGAGAGAGAAACATACAGGATCCTAACTCTGGAGCTAAGCATCAGACTGTGACTGTCGTTGTGTATTCACTCTGCGCCATCGCCCTCGCAGCACTGCCAGCCTCAGGCTCTGTCTGGAAAGCCCTTGGTCTCTACCCTTGTTCCACCCTTGATGTGTCCCACATCATCAACTTGGCATCTGACTCGAACTGCATTCCTTGTGGCACCTCCACGTCGACTGCAAATCCACTTTCTTTGGCATCAATTACCATAAATAACCATATTGAATAAGTTTGAAAGTAGCAAAACATGTGCAATCGGTACTTCAAAACCAGTCTACGAATGCCGAATCAAGATCCAGAGCAACTTTAACTGCTATCCCAAATAGTGTCCCATATATTGGAATCTCTTGCTGAATCAGCTTGCCATTGTTGCTATGTTTCTAGCTTGGTTGAAGTACTCATTTGGTTTCATTCAGTGTGCAGCTGTGTAATGGCTCTAATACTATGTCAGTTTCAAAATATGTTCCAGAGTTACAAAGATATTTACAATCGATGCCCGACATCTGTGAAGATAGGAAGCTTGAATGAGGAAGAATGATCAGATGGATAATTCATAGTGAGGGTACATGCACACATAACAAGCATTGAAATAGCTACTCAATAACAAGGTCACATACTACAAAATTTAATATAAAGAAAATAAGGTAAAATTAGAAAAAGACTAATGAATGATAGACTAACGCCCTAGATTTACAAACTAAACTCAGCATTGACATGCTTGCACATGCAAAATGACATATTCGCATTTTGGGAGCTAGAATATCCATGCGAGTTTCAGGTGCCACCAATACCTACTATTTTCTCTCTCTTTTATCCCTTTTCGAGTTTCCATTCACCTACCACAAGTCTATAGCCCCAAAAGTGGCCGGTAGGGCCACAACCCCCTAATTTCTGAACTCACCATCATACGAACGGCCCCACCACTGCCATACATCAACACACCACAACCATAGACCACCATGCCCACCATAGCATAAGCCATGGATGCATACATCTATATCTTTGAACCAATGTCATGTCATATTACGGATTAAAACGGACGCTAAAAATCTGACAGATACTTTCTGTAATACCCGAAACATTATTATTACTTTTTTTGGGCTAAATTAAAATTGTTAGTGTTGAACATTTAATTAGCATGCATATTGTTCCAAAAACTTTTAGCGACGATTAGAGTAGCAGGGTTGGGTAACACCCGATAAAATTTTCTTTAGCACATAAAAGTTTCAAAGTAATTTCTTTAGGCCTTTTAATAATAATGAAAAAATTTGGGTAGAACTCGTATAACTATCAAATTAAGAAGGATTTTTATTTGTAAATTTTCAACGTAGGGTTTTCTACTTTATATAACTAGGGTCAGCCGACCCTAGTCTTCACATATCTTCTGGAAAACGGTTGAGCAGAGATACGGGAGAGAGAAAGGAGTGTGGCAAGGATATTTTTGGCGATCGAGAAACGCTTCCGGTAAGCTTGTTTTGAAAGTTATGTTTAATGTGAATATATACTACGGGTAGACGGGTAGGTGTAAATGGGTCTCCATCTATGTGTATATATATATATATATATATATATATATATATATATATATATATATATATATATATATATATATATATATTTGTGTGTGGGGGGGGGGGGATGGTGGACATCCGTGGGAGGGCTGCGACCATGGGTGTACGGGTTGTTGAGGTAACAGATATGTGAGCATGGGTAATGGGTTACCATGAAGGGGCTGTTGCACATAAGAGGGGCGGCGATAGCCATATCACCGTGACGGGTTCGTGAGAAGCCAGCCATGGTTGCCGTGGAATGGAAAGGGATGGAGGTATTGATGAGTTGTGTGAGTGTATTATGATGATGTTGTATGGATATATGTGAGGTTTGTGTACAGAAAAATGGAAGAGACAAGTGGGGGTGCATTTGTGTGAAACTGGGTGTGCCCATGAGTGGGTTGAGCAAGAAAATGAAGCTACTACCATGAGGCAGTAGTTTTGAAGGGTTTTGTGTAGTTTGTGGAGATGTTGTTGTTGTTGTTGTTGTTGTTGTTGTTGTGTGTGTGTGTGTGTGTGTGTATACACACAAACATGTCATGTTTGTGAAAACGTTGTATGCATGTATTTGTGTGTGTTTTTCATGGGGTCATTAAACAAGAACAAGGAAGACCCACTGCTGTGAGGCAGTGGATGTGGGACTCATGTATGTGTGTGAGAGTTGAGAGAATGTTCTTATATACATATGGGTAGGTAAGTGATACGGTGTTTGTGCGTTATATTGAGTGCGATGGTAAGGTAATGGTTGATGTGTGTGAGGTGGTTTCAGGTAAGAAGATGTTGCACAAAGAGAGGGAAGAACCTTGGTATTAAAATTTAACTTAAAAGTGTCGCTAATGGAAATCCTTTTTAAGCAGTTTCTTTCCTAAATTTTTAGATATATTTAGAAACTTATTTGGATGAAGTTAGAAAGAGTAACTCATATTATTTTTGCAAGACCTACAACCTCGAAATGTTTTAGATTTTTCTAAGTTTGGCGAGCATGCTAACTAATTTTATTCGAACAAGAGATTTTGGTGTATTTTAAAATAGTAAATTAAGTTATTAAATTTTGAAAGTTTTACAATAATCTTATGTAGCTAAGATAGTGTATTAAGTTTCAAAAGTTTTTAAAGTTGTTTGCTATTTTTAGCGTTGTTAGTGGCGTAGCGGTCAATCGGATATCTCGCAGCGCTGTACTATTACAACAGTTTACTAAGCTATTTTTAAAGGCCACTTCTAAACATATTTAGGCAAAGTAAAAAACTAAAACTCCCCTTATTTTGGCAAGGCCCTCTATGTGGAATTATTTGGCATTTTTTTGGGCATGGGAAGGGTCTCAAATAATTTTATTTTGAAAATAGGTTTTCTAATTATTTGGTATAGTAAACAAAATTATTTTTAAGCCTAGAATTTTACAGTGATCTAAAATTATTGAGACACTTGAGTGTCTAAAATTTCATGACATTCCGATGCGGTTTGATATATATTTCAAACATGAACATTAGCGCTCAATTTAAGGAGCGGTTAAGGGTTCCGAATGGAGAATTCCCAGAAAGGTCATTCTTGTTCAAAAAAACTCACCTAGTTGTTTAAAAATATTCTTTTAGGTTATTTCTTGGTGTGTAATGGTACATTAGCAGGGGTCGGTAATTTTACGCAAGTCTAAGGGTATTTTGGTAATTTCACTCACTTAGGAAAAACTTAATATCTAGGCATACTTAAGCGACAATAAGTACATTTGTGTGGTTTGTTATATAGGGTTCGATAGACAAGAGCGAGAATCGACCTCTGAACAAGTACAAAAATCAATTGTTGAGCGAGGTAAGTACTACTGCCATGTTTCTATGTATACTCTTGCAAAGCAAATAAACGTATATATGATTTGATCAAATGAAATTTTAAAGTCTTTGTTCTGCACATGTTTTATTGCTAAATCATTTGACGAGAAATTTAGTTTCAAAGAATGTCATGGGATGCTATGTGAATAGTAAATTTACAGTGCTGTTG